>JBBMOL010002187.1:0-27527 GCA_037954665.1 Laguncularia racemosa | reverse complement strand
TTTAGACTATTTATTTTGTAAGTTTTTGGACACTTTTATTTGGTTGTAATTGGTGCTTTAGGACCGGCTACCCAAAAGTGGCATAGTTTTAATTTTGTGGACATTTTAACCCTAAAGGGAGCAATTTATAAATACTTGCTTATGAAAGGGTTTTTGAGGGATAGACTTGAATTTGCACAAACACATTTGTGTGAGAGATTAGGGTTTCCCTAAGATTTCATAAGCTCTTATCAATTTCAATCTAAAATTGGAATTGTGGTGAGTTACAAATAGAGAATTGTGAGTTATATAAATTTCCCCTAGTTTTTTTTTCCTTTTCATCACTAGTGGAAATATCTAGGATTAATTAGGTTAGTTCTTTTGATTTGATTTTAGCATCACTTGTGACCCAAAATCCTTTCATGTAATGTAATCTAATTGATTGGTTTTTATCACTTGTTATTCCCATCAAATTTACTTTCATTGTGTTGCGTGGAATGGCATTGTTGTGGGAGGGGTTCATGGTTTTTATGTTGTTTTGATTGGGTTGGATTGGAAATTGAGTTGAATTCTTGATTCAATTAAGAGATATCATCATTGGGGTTTTTAAATTTCTCATTGATTTTGTAATTCGGATCACATTCCAAAAATAACGGTTCATGCAATTTTGCTACAATTTAAACCGGTTTGATCTTGTCATTTAGGGTTGTTTAATTGGTTCTTTTGTATGTGCTTAAACCCCCTTTTAAGCACATCATCTTTTGGTATCAGAGCTAAACATATTTGGTTCATTCAATCTTGATCACGTTGGTGTTGGAATTTGTTTAATAGTAGAAGAAGTTCATGTGATTGGAAGCTAGTTTGATTGACATTGTATGATTGTCTTTAAAATTAGTTTTGCATGTGCTTAAATTTGGGTTTTGAACACATAAAAGGGAAAAGTGTCCCTCACGGTTTAAATACTGGAAAAATGATAACTCAAAAGCTCCCCTCTAAAACCTACTTAGCAAATATTTATACTTGTTTAAATTTAAAGGGTAAAGTCAACAAAACAAAGTTACAAAAAAAAACAACAAGTGACCAGTTTTGAATAAAAAATTACAATTACAAATGATCTTCAAGTGGTCGGTTCTTCACTTCAATTGAGCATATTGTTGGCCCGATTCTTCTTTGATTTATGTAGGTCCATGAATAACCCACAAATTGAGCTTTAGCGAGTTTATCCCCCCGTCTTGTAAAAACTGACAAGTGTACCTACTAGAATGAAGAACAAATATGTAATAGAAAAGAAGATATTAAAAAAATATTCTCCAAGTTTGATTGTTCAAAGATGACCCTCAATGCCAAAATTTATAATCCTTGGCTCTTGCTTTGGTGATAGGTCCTATAGGAATTTGATTCCTAACAGATATAAAGATTTATCGAGGAGATACCCACATCATAGTTTTTCATTATGGATGCCCAAAATTTAGACTTTCTTTAGAGAACTAAATCAAAGCACCAAGTAGATGATAGATACAATTGTTAGAGGGACTTTTAAATAATAAAACTCCTGTAGAGGCCCATAATTTTAATAGAAAACATGGCCATGAATGGCTACTAGTGGAATGTAACAAGCACCAAACAACCAAAAGTAGTAGGAGTATATGATGTAGAAGTTGTTACTACCTTAGCAACATAGGTCAAAGCATTAAGTAAGAAAATGGATGGAATATCCATAGCATAGCAACCGGGTTAACTAGAGTATGTTATTAATTTTAGTGAACATGTTAATTTTGTAGGACTCTTGAATAGGCAGCAAAACAATCCCTATAGTAACACCAATGATCTAGATTGGAGAAATAATCCCAATTTTTCTTGGGGGAATCAAGAAAAGAATGGTCCACCTAGATTTCGAAAAGTACATCACCAATTGGAAAAGAAGCTGAATTTGGAAGATTTGATGACAAAGTTTATTTAGACCATTGAAACATGTTTCTAAGCTATAGAAGCATTGTTAAGGAATCAAGAAGCTTCAATCTAGAATCTAGAAAATCAAGTTAGATAGATTGCAAAGATGATTTTAAAAAGACCCTAGGGAACTTTGCCTAGAAACACAAAACCTAATCCTAAGGAACAAGTCAAAGCAATCTTCCTCATGAATGAAAGGGAAGTTCAAACTAAAGGAGAAGGTAAAAAATAGAAGGAAAAGGAGTAGCCTTTAAAGGTAAAAGAGTATGTTAAAAAAATTCCTTACTTGGCTCAACTAAAGAAAGAATGCATAAAGGAGCACTATAGTAATTTTTTAGAACTTTAAAAACAATTTAATATAAATTTACCTTTTGTTGAGGCTTTGTTATAGATGCTTATTTATGCAAAGTTTTTTAAGGACCTACTTTCCAACAAGAAACAATTGAAAGAAATCGCAATAGTTACCTTCACTAAGGAATGCTTCGCCATCTTATGAAACATGTTACCATGGAAATTAAAAGATCCAAGGATTTTTACTCTACCTTGTTTTTTTGGCAATTTATCAATAAACAAATCTCTAACTTACTTAGGTGCAAGTATAAATTTGATGCCACATCATATCTTTTAAAGGGTTAGGATTAGGGAAACCTAAACCAACATATATGAGCATTCAATTAGCTAATAGGTCTATTAAGTATCCCATCGGTATCATTGAAGATGTGTTAGTTAAGGTAGGAACATTCATCTTTCTAGTAGATTTTGTAATTTTTGATATAGACGAGGACATCAAGGCACCACTAATTTTAGGATGCCCTTTCTTAGCTACTTCTAAGGCAGCTATAGATGTAGGCAATTGCATATTAACTCTAAAAATAGGGATGAAGAAAAAACTTTCAAAACACCTAACATAATCCCATATCTTCTAAAGAGTAACAATACCTGCTATTTCTTGAATACATCTAACTTCCTTGATTATACTTATGTGCAAGATGGCATTCATGAAGACCCAATACAACAATATCCCATTCATGACAATTAACAGGATCTAGGAATATTCAAGAAATTTAAACATTGGAAATTTAATTATTGTCCCCTTGACTAAGCAAAGGAAGAGATCGTTGAGCCAACAACATTAAACAAAAGCGTTTTTTAGGAGGCAACCCAAGTACTTAGTTTTATAATTAGTCCAATATAATTTATTATGTATTATTTTTTTTGTTTGTTACACTTAGTTATTTCAAAAGAATTGCATTTGATCTTTATACCATGAAAGCACAATTGGAGGATAAGAGAAAAAAAAAAAAAAGCCAAAGGAAGCTACATAGTTATGCTATCAATCGTGTTGAATAACACGACTAAAAGCACAACCGTGTATATAGGCCATGTTAAGAAGAGCAAATTCACATAAAGGTATATAGGCGTTTGCACACCTATGTCCATCAACCGTACCAAGTAACAATTTTTTACATAAAGATGCATAGGCATCTACATACCTGTGTTTACCAGCCATGTCAGCTAAGCAAGAATCCACAGAAAGATACACGAGCATCTACACACCTATGTCTATGTCCATGTAGAAGCACACAATTTTCACAGAAAGTTACATGGGAGTCTACACAACTGTGTCAGTGGCTGTATTGACCCATTAACATGTCTTCAACTGTATCAAATGCAACACATCCATAATATACAGCTATGTTGATGACTGTATTGACCCCCATGCATTTTAAAATTTAATCGTTTTTTTTTCTTTTGATGTGCAATGAAGAATTAAGCAATTGTAAACCTAGCTGAAGATTCGCGATAAACAATTTCAAAATAAAAAAAATAATAATAACAAAATAAAACCCTAAAACCTTACCAGATATGACACACTAGTAAGAGGATAATCCTAACATGGTTATATTGGTATGACTCAACAATTCCAATGCTGTCACACGCTATAACCCAATGGATTGATAAAAGTTTTCAATGATAAGTGAGTAACTCCACTTATGTATATTATCAGATGTCAAAAAGCTACCATATGTTTTTATCCCAAGGGTATTTATATTAGTCTCTAAAAGATACAAACATGGGCTAAGAAAAAACAAGAGAAAAACTGACCTAAATAACCGATAAGCCACCTAGAAAGTCGGTTGACCTACATAGATACACTGCCAACCTTCGAAAGTACACCGCTGGCCTTTATGGCCAGCCTTCATTCTTGTATTGTCGGTTCTTCAAGGTAAGCTGCCAGCTTTCAAAGGCAACGTTCCATGCTTGCTTTTAGTTATTTAGTTTACCCGGTTGTCATCCTGAAGCACTGACAAATGTATATGATTGAAGGTAAAACAATCATGCAAAAGGAATGAAGAAACTAGGTGATTCTCTTTGGGTCCCATCTGATCAAGTAGAACTCTTAATGTAAGATTTTCTAGTCCTTTAGTTCTAGCTCGAGTAAGTGATCTTGTAAATGAATTGACTTGATTCCCACCATCTCTTCGGGCCTGTGGAAGATTTGACCTCAAATATAATAGGTCTTCATGAAGATCTTCTAATAAGTAGGTTGATAGATCTGCAACATTGAATGTAGCAGAAATGTTGTATTCTCCTAGTAACTCTATCCTATAAGCATTGTTGTCGATGTGCTTTAAAACCTTGAATGGTCTATCTGCTTTACATGAAAGTTTATGTGATTTCTTGTGAGGGAACTGACCCTTACTGAGATGAATCTAAACTAAGTCACTTGGATTGAAAATCTTAGCCTTTCTGTATTTATTGCCCTAAAGTCATTGCTACTCTTGAGTCTTCTTAAGATGTTCAAATGCCTTCTAATGAAGCTTTTGAATCTCTTGGGAATGCTCTACTCCACTCAAGCTCTCTTCCTTTGTTGTCGGTTTAGCTATTAAGTCTAATGGAAGTGTAGGATTATAGCCATACATGACTTCAAAGGGGGACTTAGCGGTTAAACTATGTGTCGACCTATCATCTAGTAATTGGCTCACAACAGGTGACAATTGTTCATGTCCATTAACCTCCAACATATACTACATCTGCAATAAATACACTAGCCTCTCCTCCTGAATAGCCTCCTCTAGTTCCTTCCACTCCACAAATAAGGACTTCTTTTTAGTGGCTTTATTGATCAGTCTCTATGCCTCTTGCACCTTAATTGGTGACATAAGATTCAAAACAATTCACTTATCATCCTTTTGGAACATATAGGTGTTCCTAAACCCATCATATAATACCCTCCTATCAAATAACCATAGCCTACCAAGTAATATGTGTGATACACACATAAGAAGAATATCACAGACAATCTCATCATGTACTTCTTCCTATGCTAAATGGGACTTTAGCTCTTTGAGTAACATGTAGACTACCTTGTTCACTCAACCAGTGTAGCATATATGGCTTAGGATGTGGAGTAATGTCCAGTTTCAATTTATTAACAAACAAAGCAGCTACAACATTGGTGTAACTACCACTATCAATAATAAGAGCACAAAGGTTACCTTGGACCCTACAAGAAGTATGGAATAAGTTCTCCCTTTGTTCTTCCTCATTAGTAAGAAAAGTAATCACCACCCTATGCAACACATTGATAGCCAAATACTGATCATTTCCTCTATCTTCATGTACCTTAGCATTCGCATCGCCATAATACTCATCTAACACTACCAACAAATCTTTCGGTTCATCTAACTCTTCCTCTTCATCTTCACTCTCTACCTCTATAGCAGTCATCACCCTTTGGTTTGGGTAATGAGCAACTATATGTCCAAAACCTAAGCACGTAAACCACTTGATTTGGTAGGTTTTCCCACCGGATGGCCCAACTATTATCTACTTATTTTCAACCCCAAAAATTGTCTTCCCTATCTTAGAAAAACTCATCTCCCCTTTAACATTTGTAACACTACATTCTTTTTGCATTCTTACCAGATCCCCCTTTATCTATATTCTTACTTTCTAAATTATACGACTTATTAGAGGATCCATACCTATTATTCGTCATTCTATAAGGATTAGAACACCTTTGTCTCTCAACTTTCAAGGCCAGTTGGATGGCTTCATCAAGGGTGTCATATCACTGCAGTTCCACTATACAAGCAATCTCATATTTTAGACCTAACAAAAATCATGCCATTATCTGTTTAAGAGGTTCAACAACTACACATCGGATCATCAATGTCTCAAATTCTTAGATATACTCATCTACGATTTTGCCTCCCTATCTCAATGTTTAAAGACACATAAATAATTCATGTCTATAATGCTCTGGTATAAATCTCTTCCTCATAACCCGTTTCATCTCCTGCTAAGTATGGATCTCAACATCTCCATCTCTACTCCTACTAGCTACAATGTTTTTCCACCATAAGGTGGCATACCCTATAAACTCTACTATTTCCAAACATACTTAGGTATTGTCATTAATCTTATAGCATTAAAAAAGTCCTTCTAGCTTATCCTCCTAATCAAGATAATCCTCTTCCAGCAAATGAAGGCATTTGTAATTTCACATATTTAGAACCTTTAGGTGGCTTAAACTCATGGTTATGATAGAATGATACGAACACCATCAATATGTGTCGAAACCCGAGATCAATTTGAAACTTGAACAGTTGTTGATCGATCATGAATGAAGGGAAAAACTATGACCCATTGCTTATAGAGAAGCAAGAACCTTGGTATAACGTTTACGCCACAATCGGGATGGACTATCGATTGATAAGTAATGTTATGAACACCCTGGAAGAATTCCGATAAGTTCGAAATTCTTCAAGAACAAAAGAAAAAAAAAAGGTTTTTGATTTTTCAATTTGTCAAAAAGTTGCTTACATTGGAGTTCTAGCGGCTATTTAACCATCCACGTAAAATACAACAAAAGGTAATAAACCCTACTTGAATCAGCTTACTTTTCTCTTAAGCTGGCACTTAAAGCCGATGGCTTATATGCACCTTAGGCTGGCATATGAAGTAAATCGGCAACTTAGGCTAACGGTTTAATTTACCAGCCTACAAGGATAGCCGGGGGCCTTTCTCCTCCATGCCGATAACTTTCCTTCTTCTACATTGGCAACTTTGATTCTTCAACAAAGCTCTTTAAATCATCCTCATTTTGGGACATCTTGGATTCCAATGACTTGGATTATTCTTGGTTCATTCTTGGATTAACGCAAACATTGCTCCTCATTTTGAATTTCTTTAGTTAGCCTATTGAGTGCATCCTTAAGTTGTTTAGCTCTAAGTCAGGTCATAGGTCCAACTGACATCTTAAGAGGATCCGCTATCCATTTCTTAGCTCAATTGTCATCATTCCCCTCCTCTTGAGAAGGATTTGTCCTCAAATCATCGCTTACATTAAGCCGACTAAAATTAGTAATATTAAAATTAGCACTAGTTAGATACGTACCTAGCAATTCCAATCTATAAATGTGATCATTGATGCACTTGAGGACTCGGAATGGGCCTTCGCCTCTTGGAAGCCACTTTGATCACCCTTGTGTTAGGAACCGCTTGTGACTCATGGACGCCCAAACCAATCTCTGGGTTTAAATAGAAATTGACGTTGCTTTTACTGGTTCGTTTAGCACTCTGCTTCTTTTACTACTCAATATTAAGCTTGGCCTTTTCATGCATCTCCATAGATTTCTTTGTTCCTACAAATAGAGCATTTTTAACCTCACTAAGTCTCTCATCAGGATTTTCTTTCCACTCTATTTTTCTCTTAGCATTCAATCTTTTTTTTTTCTCTTTTCTTTTTCCTCTATAATATCACTCAACTTATTTCTACCACTTACTCTCGCCTATTTTCCCTCTTTTTCTTCTGCAATAGTACTCATTTTCTTTTGCTCTCTCTCTTTCAGTATTCTCATTTTATCTTCATACACCTCACTAGGTTTCAAAGGACAGAGAGTAACAAACTTCTAATCATGTACAAATGAATACTTGTTGGTAAATCCATCATTTTTCACCTATCTATCAAACTGCTATGGCTTCCCTAGTAACAAGTGTGTAGCTTGCATTGGAATTACATCACATAGTATTTCATCCCCATACTTCCTAATGCTAAAAGAAATCAACACCTGTTTTTTAACTTTAACTTCACCACTATCACTCAGCCATTGCAATTTGTAAGGACAAGGATGTTTAATTGTAGGAAGCCTCAACTTTTCCACCATGGTTATGCTAGCAGCATTTGTACAACTCCCATCATCTATAATCACAATACATACCTTATTTTGAACTAGGCATCTAGTAGGAAAGATATTCTGATGTGCCTAAATCCAAGATTAAGCACATACAAAAACCAATTTGAAAGACAAACAAACATTGCCAATCAAACTAGTCTTAATCTCATAAACAATGACATCAACTTCCAATGAATGTAACCAATTCTTCAATTAGGATGTAAACAATCTTAGATCCAAATATGATATAGCTCTGATACCAAAAAGATGATGTGCCTAATTCCACTTAGAAGCATAATTAAAAGACTTAAGAAAAAACAATCTCAAGTCAAGGTAAAACCAGATCCACAAGGGCAAAATTCACGTGAACACTTGTGAAGATGTAAAGAATTCCAAATGCTCAAAGATATAATTGTAATACCACAATGATAATCTCTTCTAATAACACCCTGATCACATATAATCCACGAAAATAATCCACAAATTGAAAAGAAAACCTCAATTCCAAGGACTCCTTTCCAATAGTGAAAAACACATTTTCAAGGGAATTATCAATGATGATTCGAATTCAATTGCAAGGGACCTTAAATAAACACAAGAATTCGTCAACAATAAGAAGTAATTCTGACCAAGAACTATCTCAATTCAATCCTAGATATAACACACTAGAGAAGAAAAGAAATCACAACAAAATGAAATTGATACAACTCACAATTTCAAGGTGTTGCACTCGCCACAATTTCAACTCTTGGGATTGAAATTGATAAGAGTCTAATGACAATTAGGAACCCTAATTCTCACGTGAAGAAGAAGTGTATAATCTGCAAAAAAATGGCCTCCTCAAACCCTCTCTTAAGCAAGTATTTATACTTGCTACTCCTAGGGTTAAAAAGTGCTCAAAATTACAAGTTTGCCACTTTTAAGGTGGCTATCCCTAAATGAAAATTACAAGGAAATAAAAGTGTCCCAAAACCAAAATACAACCAAAATAGTTCATAAAAGAAGAAATATATAAAAGAAATAGTCTTCAAGATGCCGGTCTTCTATAGGATCCATCGGCCCAGCTCATCGCCGGTTCAGGTCGGTCCATGGATAACCCACAAGCTAAGTCTGAGGGAGTTTGTCCATTGCCCTATAAAATATGATAAGTGTGCTTATTGGAAAACACAATACAAGAATAATAGAAAAGAGGTTAATATATAAATAATTCCGAGGTCGATCTGCTAAAAAATGGGCCCTCATCGCTAAGATTTGAAATCCTTTAGTTCTTGCCCTAATGATAGGTTTTGTCGGATTTTTATTCCTATCATATTCTCCCGTTGCACATTTTCCTCTCCTATAACATGCACAGTCAAAGATCTCCTAGCTACTAACAACTCCCCTTACACAGCATACTCCTCTCCATCAACATCCTCTAGTGGTGGCATAGACTCATGATCCGAGTCACTATTAGTCTCAATCTCACCATTATCCTTTAGCACCATAACTTGTCCATTAGGACATTGACTAGCTACGTGTCCTCTACCCTAGCATTCAAAACATTTAATAGCTCAATTCCTAAAAGTAGAAGGATCAAATTTACCTCTAGTCCCATGAGATATTAAGTTTGATGTTTATTCTGGCAATGGTTTGGAATGTAGCCGTTTCTCTTCCTTCTCCCCTATATTAGCCCTCTAATTAGAAGAACTTCGTATGATACATGTTATGCTACTGCTCTTCCTCTTGAGTTACTTTTCAACTTTAATGGCCATATGAACCATATCCTCCAATTCCACATAATGCTGCAACTCTACCACATGTTGAATCTCTCTATTCAATTTCGCTAGAAATCTAGCCATAGTTGCCTCGTAGTCCTCCTTAATATTTGCCTTGATCATGATAACCTCCATCTCCTTATGATACTCCTCTACACTAATATTGCTTTGCTTAAGGGTTTGCAATTTGTTGTATAATTCCCTATAATAGTATGTAGGCACAAATCTTTTCCTCATTATCCTCTTCATCTCCTCCGATGTGCCTACTGTGGTTCCTTATTCCTCCTCCTATTCAGCAAAAGTTGATCCCATAAAAAAAATTGCATAATCAGAAAATTCAATGGAAATAAGTTTTACCGTTTTGGCCTCAGCATAGTTGTGGTACTCAAAAATCATCTCAACCTTCTTCTCCCACTCCAAATACACCTCAAGGTCATTTTTCCCTGGGAAGGAAGGGATTTTCATCTTTATTCTCTACTTCTACCTACGTTCCTCTTGTAACCATAAAAGAGTCTTGATCAGATTCAACTGCAGACCTTTCTCTACCTTACTCATCATCCTTTATGTGCATTGCCCTTCTTGGCATTTTATCCCTCCTACGTCTAGTAGAAGCAATCCGAGATTGCTCAAAATTCTTCTCCATTTGCTCATGAAATTGATCCATCTCTACTCTAAACATCCTTCTCCTCTTAGTAGTTAAAGTCTCCATGATCAATTTCGTGTCAATACCACCCATCACACTATTAGGAGAATTTCTATCAAACATGCTTTTTCTGCAACAAAAACAAAGATGATAATAGAAAATAAAGATCCTCACTAAATCACTCCCTTAAGTGTTTTGCCACTCGATCATTGAATGTCTCTCTAATCACTCATGTTTTATTTCTCACAAGATTCAATTGGCTTTTGTGCACTCTAATGTTCTCACCACTCTTGCCACTTACCACTCATAACCACTTCCTTAATTCTTTTAGAATTCAACAACAATCATAATTCATTCCACAAATTTCAACAGATTCCTTTGTTATGGGAATCGATAATTCAACAAGTTACAACAGTTTCCCCAACACTTCAATCAACTCAATTATGGACTTCAACACAACTATTGCTAAGAATCTTAATTTATTTTTTATATATGAATTTTCCTCTCTCTTTTTTTTTAACTATTCAAGAAGAAATTAAATGTGAATCAATTGAACACATATAGTGATTGCTATAACAAGTCTAATAAAATCAACAAATACACAAAGATTAGAACTTCTCACTTTCTTTTTTATAGGAATTTTTGAAACCCAGATGTATAAAGAACAAAATTGGATTCAAGATAAGCAATTCCTTGATGAGATCCATGATGAGAGCCAAGCCGGAAGAAGAAATGTGGATCCTCTTGAAGTGCCGCCTAGACCGATCACAAGAAATCAAGCGAAACGATTCAAGGAAGCACTTAACGGGTCGATAAAGGTTGTCCATGAAGCCGGAAAGGATTGGAGCAATCATGAAGTTGGAACAGATTGGAACAATCATGGGAAGACCCTTGCTTTTATACAAGTCACACTGGACACGGGTTGAAGAGGGCGTGTATGTTCAAGGCACGGCCGTGTAAAAAATTCCAAGATTGCACAGAATCATACATGGCTAGATACACGGTTAAAAGGCACGGCCGTGTATGGAGACAAGCAAATCCACAGAAAGATATACGACCAGAAGTACACGGTCGTGTATGTGACCGGAATGTGCACAGAAAAGTACACGGCCGTGTATCCCCTGCCGACTAGCTTGTTTTGTTTTCGTGTTTTTACGCAACTTATCTAAGCTACGTCGTTTTGGACTTGTTTTTCACGAATTGTAACCCTAGTATAAAAGCTCCTAGGGTTTAGAACAACTAAGAATATACATCTTTGAACATTAAACACTTTTGAGAGGCACCTCTCTTGGTTCTTCAAGAACTAAATCGAACTTATCGGATTGATTTCCGTGGCGTTCATCTCGACTTATCAATCGGTCTTTTATCTCGATTGTGGCGTCTTCATTTTTATACCAAGGTTCTTGTCTCGCTTATAGACAATGGGTCGCGGTTTCCACTTTAGGTGTTTGGGCGTCTTAGGCAACGAATTTCCGAATGTATTGGTTTGGGTTTCGTCACGGGTTGGCGTGGTTCGTATCAGTTTGGTATCAGAGCTTAGGTTTGTCAAAACATCAAGTTCAGTTGAGGAAGGTAATATCAAAAACCCTAACTCCAATCGTTCATATCAATTATCGTATTCAATTTCGTAGTATTGATTGGCTTTTAATAGTGTAATATCGACTAGGCGATTGTTACAAAAAAAAAAGAAGAGTAAAAATCACGACAAAAAAAAAAGATGAGAAAAGAAAAGAAAGACAAGAAAAACGTGATCAAGAGAAACAACCAAGACAAAAAAAAAATGGATAGAAAAATAGAGGAAAATTTACGAACCCTAGAGTTGTTTTGAATTCTACGGAAGGGGATTGGTGTAGTTCGGGTTAGTTCCAAGAGAATTGAGAAGAGGAGTTGGCGAGTTGATATCATCGTTGTTTGTGAGAATACATGAGTGACTGTGTGATATCATCATTTGAGCGAAACACGTAAGGGAGTGTATCGTGAGGTTTAATTATATATATATTTGTGTTAGTACTAATATCTTTTGCAGGAACAATGTCGAGACAACATTCTCTTGAAGGTGAGAGGGGAAGGTTTGATGCTAGGCTAGTAATTGAGGCATTAAGGGGTGAGATGAAGAGGATGTTCCAAGAGGGAATGGAACAAATTCATTAGACGGTAGAGTAAAGACTAGAGCAATCCACAAACGTACTCCAAGGGCGTAAGAGGGAGAGTCGTTCTAAGAGAGTATTGAGGGGTAGAGATGAAATGTCGGATGATGACTTTGATGAGCCTTCTTGATACGAACCACGCCAACTCGTGACGAAACCCAATACTAATACGTTCGGAATTCATTGCCTAAGACGCCCAAACACCTAAAGTGGAAACCGCGACCCATTGTCTATAAGCGAGACAAGAACCTTGGTATAAAATGAAGACGTCACAATCAGGATGAAAGACCGATTGATAAGTCGGGATAAACGCCACGAAAATTAATCCGATAAGTTCGATTTAGTTCTTGAAGAACCAAGAGAGGTGCCTCTCAAAAGTGTTTAAGGTTCAAAGATGTATATTCTATGTTATGTCTATTCTAAACCCTAGGAGCTTTTATACTAGGGTTACAATTCATGAAAATATAAGCCCAAAACGACGTAGCTTAGATAAGTTGCGTAAAAATAACACAAGACAGAACAATAAAGGCCGGCGGTGTAGCCATGAAGGCCAGAAGTGTTGGATTGAAGGCCGGCGGCCTTGAGCCGGCCTTGAAGAGATACATAGCCGTGTACTTCTAGACATGTATCTTTCTGTGGATTTGCTTGACTCCATACACGGTCGTGCCTTTTAACCGTGTATCTAGCCATGTATGATTCTGTGTAATCTTGGAATTCCTACACGGCCGTGCCAGGAACATACACGCCCTCTTCAACCCGTGTCCAGTGTAACTTGTATAAAAGCAAGGGTCTTCCCATAGTTGTTCCAATCCGTTCCAACTTCATGATTGCTCCAATTCTTTCCGGCTTCATGGACAACCTTTATCAACCCGTTAAGTGCTTCCTTAAATCGTTTCACTTGATTTCTCGTGATCGGTCCAGGTGACACTTCAAGAGGATCCACATTTCTTCTTCCGGCTTGGCTCTCATCATGGATCTCATCACTTCTATCGGGAGTTATAGAGGATATAGTGGTCGGAATAAAGGAACTAAGGATTGGGAAGATAGAGGAGATAGGAATAGAGAGGATGATCAATTAAGTAGCATAAAGATAAAAATTCCACCTTTCCAAGGGAAGAATGATCCCGAGGCGTACTTAGAGTGGGAGAAAAAGGTGGAGATGGTGTTTGATTGTCACGACTATAGTGCGAGAAAGAAAGTAAAACTTGCTGCCATTGAGTTTTCGGATTATGCTATAGTGTGGTGGGATCAACTAATGTTGAATAGGAGAAGGAGTGGCGAGCAACAACCAAGACAAAAAAAAAAAAATTCGTATAGAAAAATAAAGGAAAATTTACGAACCTTAGAGTTGTTTTGAATTCTACGAAAGGAAATTGGTGTAGTTCGGGTTAGTTCTGATACACTCAGAACATATATATATAATGGGAGCGTAAATTGCAGCAAGTGCACTGGTCGTATCAAGTAATAAAGTGGTGAAAAGTAAGGTTGTCGATCCCTCGAGGAACCAATAGAGTACTAGATCTATGGCAATTCTTATCAATATCTAGGTGATTAAAAAGGTGTTTTGAAATGTCTAATCTAAAAATTTAACTTAAAGCAACAAGAAAAATTTTATGACGAATCTATCAATTATGAACAAGGGAAATTAGAATTCACCCTAGATTTGTTAATCAAATTGCTACCAAGTTATGTCAACTAGTGGTTATAAGGTTATTCAAGTGAGTTTAGAAAATCCTTTTTAGGGATGTTGACCTTAAATCAATTAGTCGGCTTCCGCGTCTCCAATTAACCAAGGAATCAAAATTATGTTCATACACCTCCCGATGCTACAAACAACTAATGCCCTAAATCAATTAACCCTAATCCCTTAGTGATTAATTAACAAGAAACATTGCATTGCGCCCTCCATAAACTCTAATTAAACCAATTATCGCAACTCCCGTATTGATAATCAATCTAATTAAGAATTCCTAACAAATCCTAATCAATTCCCGTATCAAAAGGATTTCTAACAATTATAATCAAAGACTGATTATAATTGAAATCAAAGGAATTGCAATCATGAATAATCCTAATAATTCCTAATTACATAACATGGCTACAATTATCCTTTTAACATTCTAGAGTTTCATCCAATTTCCCACAAGGATGATTTAGAACATTATAGTATGAGTTGCATAAAAACAATTGAAATAAAGAGGTGCAATGGAATTCATATTAAACAACTAATAAATGGCATAAAAGAAAATAAAGTAAATGAAACAATGGTTATAATCTTCAAGAGCTTCAATCTTCAAAAATGACTCCTTGAATTCTTCAATTGAAAGCAAACTTCAACAAAATGACATTCTTCCTTCAAACTAAACTTTGGAAAAATCTAAAGTAACCTAAGGAAATTCTAATGATTCAAAAGAAAGACAAATGATGCTAAAACAAAGAAGAAGAACAAAAGGATTCTAAACAAAAGAAAGGATGCTTAACCAAAGAAAGGATGCTTCCAAGGTTCACACAAGGGGTCTATTTATAGATCCAAAGAGGAGGGGGATAAGGTTGATCTGATGAGGATTTGAGTCAGCAAATTAATTAAGATATGATTTTGGAGAGATTCTCGCAATGGATATCCGGGGAGTAATGAAGGCCGGCTCAAGGCCGGCTTAAAGGCCGGCTCAAGGCCGGCGGCTTTTCTTCTTTTTGAGGCCGGTTTAAAGGCCGGCTCAAGGCCGGCGGCCTTGAATGTAGGCCGGCTCAAGGCCGGCGGCCTTGAATGTAGGCCGGCCCAAGGACGGCGGCCTTCAGTGCAATCCTTCGCTCACTTCTTCAATTTTGTGAAAAACTCCTCCAATTAACTTGTAATTTACTTTTGGGTCCTCAAAACCTGTATTTTCACAATAAATACCATTAAGTATCATTTCTTTATATTTTCTTATAATATTAAATAAATTTAATATAAGTCCAAAAGAAAATATAAGTATAATGTGATCTTATCAACATCCCCACACTTGAACTTTTGCTTGTCCTCAAGCAAAATAATTGATTTAAACAAGAGAAATCCATCATTGAACTTCTGGTGCCCATTGTTCTGACCATACTGAAATTTGTAACTAGTATATCTAGTTGAAATTTAGTAGTTAATCTAAATACAACAGATTTTTAATCCCAGTGTTTAACAATAGAAAACAATACTTAGTCCATAAGGAAAAACATTCATTTAAACTTCATTGGTTATTAGCAAGTATCATCTCCCTCAATTTTACTTCTCTAAACAAGATAACAAGGAGTGAAAGCATATGGTATCCATTTTTTCCTAGAATTTCTCCCCTTTTTTTTTTTTTTATGTTTTATTTGCCTTGATTGGCAGCGGAGTGAGACTTCACTCTTCTGAGGGACCAAAGCTCGCCCATGTCAACCTGACTTTCATTAAGGTACTAAATTTTTGCCTTTCCGCCCTTCTCGTTATTGTGAGTTCATTGAGTCGGCACATCCTGGGCTCATCGCCTAAGTGACCAGGTTTTAAAGGGACCCCTACGAACTCTTCCTCACACTAACATTTAAGATTGGATACTCTTAACTCACTTTCCTGAGTTATTGGAGTAAAGGCTCTTTTTTTTTTTTTTTTTTTTTTTTTTTTTTTTAAGGGATCACTAAGTAAAATATTTCTTTTACCTCTTTCACTAGGTGTTAAGGTATTCTCAAAGAAATTTCAATAGAGATTTATCCCAACCAATTTTTCCTTGAAGTAAACTTGCTTGTTTTTTCAACTTAAGGACTCAATCTCAAGTTCAAAGGCTCAACATAGGGTAAACCCCGTTCTCTAGAGATTTTACTCTTAAATTTTAACTATGTAAACTAGTCACAACAATTGGCGAGTAGGGCACCAATCTAATTCAATTTCAGGATTTCATTGAAAACACTTAAGGACATAAATAAAGCAGGGGATTTGTAAGCTCATGATGTGTGCAATCATTATACTTCTACATTTATAATCCCTTCCCCACACTTAAATTGGACAATGTCCTCATTGTTCCTAATATATCACAAAATTAAGGAAACGAATGTCAATGCAGAAATTGAAATACTGGTACTTCCCTGGTATAAAATTGTTCATCAGGAAGAAAATTCCTCCTAAAATGTCTGTCATCCTTGGAGTGTCTTGAATGCACCGGCAGCTCTTATCCAGCCTTGAATTAGTTTTTTTTTTTTTTTTTTTTTTTTTTTTTTTTTAACGAAACTATTATAGATACTTATTAAGCATGGGCTGCCTCCCATGAAGCGCTTGTTTTATAGTCATCAGCCTGACTATCAGGGTTAGCTTACATCAAGGAGTTTAAACAACTCCTTCAACACCATCGTTTTCAGATTAGGATTCCAAGCTTCCTTCCATGGTATGGTGCCCTTCTTTTCAGCTTCCACCAATGTTTTGTAGGTAGATATCAACAAACTTACCTGCTGGATGTCTGCCCTTGACCATCCCAGGATTTCCCTATGTTCATCCAACTGGCCTTGAATCTGCTGCTGCAATTCTTTTGTCATAGGCGCTTGATTAATGTGAGGCCATGGATTTCCTAAATTCAGACACTTATAACCAAACAATTGATTAGAAAAGACATTAGGTTCAAGTGTCTGCATAGGCATTAGTGTCGGCACTGGTGGCTTCTCATAGTCGTCTGTCTTCTCAAAAGCAACAACATTTTCAGTCTGGGGTACTTGTTCACGACCTTTGTTTTCTTGCTCATCTTCATCCCCCCAATCATCTATCTCATTCAAGACAGCTTCAAGAGTGGTTTGCCCTACATCTTCCTCCACATCATTGTTAGTAATTTCACCCTCAGCAGATATGTCAGAATACATTGCTTTCTCATTAGACAAAAACACAGGATCATACATATCAAATGTTACCTGGTCATCTAGTGCTCTAAGGGTGAGCTTACCTTGTCCTACATCAATTAGAGCTTGACCTGTGGCTAGGAATGGTCTTCCTAAGATCATGGGTACCTCTCTATCTTCTTCCATTTCCAAGACTATAAAGTCAACTGGAAAGATGAATTTGTCCACTTTTACTAGGACATTCTCCACTATACCCTTTGGGTACTTGACACTTCTATCCGCAAGTTGTAAGGTAACGTGCGTCTCCTTACATTCTCCAAGTCCTAGTTTTTTGAAAATGGACAGAGGCATTAAATTTATACTTGCACCAGAATCTATAAGTACTTTATCAAAATTAAAATTACCAATAGTGCAAGGAACAGTAAAACTTCCCTGATCTCTTTGTTTTCTCGGCAAATTGGATAAATTCTTTTGTAAGATCATAGAACATTCCCCTATAAGCATCACTGGTTCATTCCCTTCAATCTTCCTCTTCTTTGTGAGTAAATCCTTCATGAACTTAGCATATGATGGCATCTGCTGAAGTGCCTCTGCAAAAGGAATGTTAATTTGCAATTTTTTAAAGACTTCTAAAAAATTAGCAAATTGTGAATCCAATTGTTGTTGCTTCAGCCTTCCTGGGAAAGGAATAGGAGGAACATATGCTTTCACTTTTGGTGAATTTTGCTTTGGCTCCTCTTCCTTTTGTTTCCCTTTATCTTTCCCCAGGTTAACCTCCTCTTCCTCAAGTTTCTTATCAACCAATTCCTTACCACTTCTTAACATAATAGCATTTACACCCATAGGATTTTGCTCAGTATTGCTAGGTAAAGACCCAGATGGTCTATTACTCAACTGTTGAGACATTTGACTAAGCTGATTTTCAAGATTCCTAATGGTGGCTTGTTGATTTTGCAACATTGTGTCAGTCTTTGCATATAACTTATCATGAGTTCTTCCATTTTAGACTGACCTTGCTGAGAAGAGGTATTATGATTAGGATATTGTTGATGGGGAGTATTATGATTAGGACCTTGCTTTTGAAATCCAGGGGGTTTAAGTGCGTTGTTATCATTTCTCCATGAGAAATTTGGATGGTTACGCCACCCTGGATTGTAGGTGTTTGAATAGGGTCCTTGATTTCCTCTTTGGAAATTGTTGACAAAATTTACTTGCTCTCCATGGGATGAGGAGGAAAAGTTTCTAGATGGGCACTCAAGAGTTGAGTGTTGTCCTGAGCATAACTCACAATAAGAAAATTGATTAACATTGAAAGAAGGTGCAGAGGTGAGTTTACTTACCTGGGCGGTAAGAGCAGAAATCTGAGCTGTTAAGGTGTCCATATCATTGACAGATGCCACTCTAGACTTACCTCTTTCATGTTGCCAATTATGTGCACTAGAGGCCATTTCATCTATCAAAGCACTAGCCTCATCATATGTCTTACTCATTAGTGCACCACCAGAAGCAGCATCTACCAGAGATCTCAATGTGTCATCTAAACTGAGATAAAATATCTCAATAAGGAGATTATCTGGTAATCCATGATGGGGGCATTTTCTAATTGCCTCCTTGAATCTTTCCCATGCTTCATAAAGTGATTCACCACTAAACTTACTGAAGTTTGTGATGTCATTTCTTAACCTAGCAGTTCTAGCTGGTGGAAAAAATCTCCTTAAAAATTTAGATGAGAGATCTACCCAAGTGGTTACAGAGTCTTGTGGCAATGAATTGTACAAGCCCTAGCTTTTTCTCTAAGTGAAAACGGAAAAAGTTGTAGCCTAATTACATCATCAGATATATTATTCATTTTCACTGTATTACAATATTGAAGAAATACTGCAATATGCTCATCAGGACTCTCATTTGGATATCCTCCAAATTGATTTGATTGAACCATTTGAACGAGTGCTGGTTTTAACTCGAAATTATTAGCCTGAATTGTTGGTCTTCTAATTGCAGGACCTGAAACAACAGGTACGTGTATTCTCGAAGTGCTCTACCAACACCCTGAATCTGATTGTTATTATCATCTGCCATGTTCTCTTCTTCCTTTCTTCTCTGCTCTCTTCTAAGTTGTCGCAAGGTGCGTTCTATCTCAAGATTAATTGGTAGAAGTTCAGCACTTCTACTCTTGCGCATAAAAAGAACCTTAAAGAGAATGGAAAACGATCACACAATGATAAGAAAAATTAAATAAAAAAATAATTGTGCCTAAATTACCAACAGAATTACGAAATCTAATATCTATTAGTTCCCCGGCAACGGCGCCAAAAACTTGATACACTCAGAACATATATATATAATGGGAGCGTAAATTGCAGCAAGTGCACTGGTCGTATCAAGTAATAAAGTGGTGAAAAGTAAGGTTGTCGATCCCTCGAGGAACCAATAGAGTACTAGATCTATGGCAATTCTTATCAATATCTAGGTGATTAAAAAGGTGTTTTGAAATGTCTAATCTAAAAATTTAACTTAAAGCAACAAGAAAAATTTTATGACGAATCTATCAATTATGAACAAGGGAAATTAGAATTCACCCTAGATTTGTTAATCAAATTGCTACCAAGTTATGTCAACTAGTGGTTATAAGGTTATTCAAGTGAGTTTAGAAAATCCTTTTTAGGGATGTTGACCTTAAATCAATTAGTCGGCTTCCGCGTCTCCAATTAACCAAGGAATCAAAATTATGTTCATACACCTCCCGATGCTACAAACAACTAATGCCCTAAATCAATTAACCCTAATCCCTTAGTGATTAATTAACAAGAAACATTGCATTGCGCCCTCCATAAACTCTAATTAAACCAATTATCGCAACTCCCGTATTGATAATCAATCTAATTAAGAATTCCTAACAAATCCTAATCAATTCCCGTATCAAAAGGATTTCTAACAATTATAATCAAAGACTGATTATAATTGAAATCAAAGGAATTGCAATCATGAATAATCCTAATAATTCCTAATTACATAACATGGCTACAATTATCCTTTTAACATTCTAGAGTTTCATCCAATTTCCCACAAGGATGATTTAGAACATTATAGTATGAGTTGCATAAAAACAATTGAAATAAAGAGGTGCAATGGAATTCATATTAAACAACTAATAAATGGCATAAAAGAAAATAAAGTAAATGAAACAATGGTTATAATCTTCAAGAGCTTCAATCTTCAAAAATGACTCCTTGAATTCTTCAATTGAAAGCAAACTTCAACAAAATGACATTCTTCCTTCAAACTAAACTTTGGAAAAATCTAAAGTACCTAAGGAAATTCTAATGATTCAAAAGAAAGACAAATGATGCTAAAACAAAGAAGAAGAACAAAAGGATTCTAAACAAAAGAAAGGATGCTTAACCAAAGAAAGGATGCTTCCAAGGTTCACACAAGGGGTCTATTTATAGATCCAAAGAGGAGGGGGATAAGGTTGATCTGATGAGGATTTGAGTCAGCAAATTAATTAAGATATGATTTTGGAGAGATTCTCGCAATGGATATCCGGGGAGTAATGAAGGCCGGCTCAAGGCCGGCGACTTTTCTTCTTTTTGAGGCCGGTTTAAAGGCCGGCTCAAGGCCGGCGGCCTTGAATGTAGGCCGGCCCAAGGACGGCGGCCTTCAGTGCAATCCTTCGCTCACTTCTTCAATTTTGTGAAAAACTCCTCCAATTAACTTGTAATTTACTTTTGGGTCCTCAAAACCTGTATTTTCACAATAAATACCATTAAGTATCATTTCTTTATATTTTCTTATAATATTAAAATAAATTTAATATAAGTCCAAAAGAAAATATAAGTATAATGTGATCTTATCAAGTTCCAAGAGAATTGAGTAGAGGAAATTGGCGAGTTGATATCATCATTATTTGTGAGAATACACGAGTGACTGTGTGATATCATCATTTGAGTGAAACACGTAAGGGAGTGTATCGTGAGGTTTAATTATATATATATATATCTGTGTTAGTACTAATCTTTTCTGTAAGAACAATGTCGAGGCAACATTCTCCGGAAGGTGAGAGGGGAAGGTTTGATGCTAGATTAGTAATTGAGGCGTTGAGGGGTGAAATGAAGAGGATGTTCCAAGAGGGAATGGAACAAATTCATGAGACGGTAGAGCAAAGATTAGAGCAATCCATAAATGTATTCCAAGGGCGTAAGAAGGAGAGTCGTTATAGGAGAGTACCGAGGGGTGGAGATGAAATGTCGGATGATGACTTTGATGAGCCTTCTGTCAGGAGTTATTGAGGATATAGTGGTCGGAATAGAGGAACTAGGGATTGGGAAGATAGAGGAGATAGGAATAGAGAGGATGATCAATTAAGTAGCATAAAGATGAAGATTCCTCCTTTCCAAGGGAAGAATGATCCCGAGGCGTACTTAGAGCGGGAGAAAAAGGTGGAGATGGTGTTTGAATGTCATAACTATAGTGGGAGAAAGAAAGTAAAACTTGCTGCCATTGAGTTTTCGGATTATGCTATAGTGTGGTGGGATCAATTAATGTTGAATAGAAGAAGGAATGGCGAGCCACTTATTGAGTCTTAGGAAGTGATGAAAAGAGTGATGAAGAAGCGGTTTGTGCCTGCGTATTACTATCGTGAATTGCACAACAAGTTGCAAACTCTGAGGCAGGGAAGCCGAAGTGTAGATGAGTATTTCAAGGAGATGGAAGTCACTATGATTAGGGCAAATGTAGAGGAGGATAGAGAGGCTACAATGGCTAGGTTTCTTGCTGGGTTGAATAGAGAAATCCAAAATGTCGTTGAATTACAGCATTATGTAGAATTGGAGGATATGGTTCACATGGCTATAAAGGTTGAGAACCAGCACAAGAGAAAATGTAGTAGTAATGCACGGTTTCCACTGGGTAATGGTTCATCCACTTGGAAGACCAACCAATGGAAGAAAGAAGAAAAGCCTTTACCCACCAAACCAAAAGGGGAGATGAGGCAAGTGGGTTCTACTCCTAGTAATCAAGGTAACCCTGATTCTTCTACTTCTAGAAATCGTGACATTAGATATTTTAAATGCCAAGGTAGAGGCCATATTGCTAGTCAATGTCCAAATAGGCGTGTGATGATTTTGCGGGATGATGGTGAGTATGAGACTGAGGGGGATAGAGAGGAAGATGACATGCCTCCATTAGAGGATGCTAGTGATGATGAGGAGCCTGCAATAGGGAGGTTAGTGGCAGTAGTGAAGCGAGCTTTGAATGTGCAGGTGAAGGAAGAAGAGGAGGTGCAAAGAGAGAATATATTTCATACTAGATGCTATCTAGGAGATCACATCTGTAGTTTGATCATTGATGGAGGGAGTTGCACCAATGTAGTGAGTAACTTTATTGTTGAGAGGCTGGGGCTCAAAACTATTAGACACCCTAGTCCATATAAATTGCAGTGGTTAAATGATAGTGGAGAGACTAAGGTGAGTAAGCAAGCATTGATTGGTTTTCGCATTGGAAGGTATGGGGATGAGGTGTTATGTGATGTAGTGCCAATGCAAGCATGTCATGTGTTGTTGGGGAGGCCATGGCAATTTGATAGGAAGGTTGTTCATGATGGCTTTTCTAACAAGTATACGCTTGTTCACCAAGGGAAAAGCTTTAATCTTAAACCTTTAACACCTAAGCAAGTGTATGAGGACCAGTTGCAGCTACAACAGTCTTTTGCAAAACATAAGGTGAGTGAAAAGCAGAGTGAGAGTGAGAGAGCAAAAGACAATGAGAAGGAAAAGGAATATAAGAGTTAAGATCAAAAGGAAAAGGAGAGGAAGGTTGGAAAGAGTGTGAGAGGCCAAGTTGAAGGGGAATCAACTTTGGTGGTGAGTGAAAAGGAGAGGGCAGCCTTGCAAAAGGAGAGTTCTGTGGCAAGAGCGAGTGTAGTAAGGAGAGTATTAGTGATGAGGCAACCTATGTTGTTTCTGGTTTTTAAAGAAACATGTTTGACTACTAACGAATTATCTAATGCTTTGCCTAGTGTGGTTGTGTCTTTTGTGCAGGATTTTGAAAATGTCTTTCCGAAGGAACTCCAAAGGTAGGTAGATGAGTTAATGGAGAAGGGATACGTGAGAGAAGGCATGAGTCTATGTGCAGTGCCTGTGATTTTGGTGCCTAAGAAGGATGGGACATGGAGAATGTGTGTTGACTGCCGCGCCATCAACAACCTTACGGTAAAGTATTGTCATCCCATTCCTTGTTTAGATGACTTCTTAGATTGGTTATATGAGTATAGTGTCATTCCTCGTGAGCCATGGATAAACATTTCCATAGATTTTGTGTTAGGATTATTTAGGCCTAGGCATGGTCGAGATTCTAATTTTGTGGTTGTGGATAGGATTCTTAAAACGGTTCATTTCATTCCTTGTCATAAAACTGATGATGCTATACACATTGTTGATTTGTTCTTTAGAAAGGTAGTGCGTCCGCATGGTATACCTAGAAGCATTGTTAGTGATCGAGATGAGAAATTTTTTAGTCATTTTTAGAGAGTATTGTAGGAAAAGTTGGGAACTAAACGAATGTTTTCAACTATCTGTCACCCACAAATTGATGGGCAAATTGATGTGGATAACAGGACTTTAATTCAATTGTTAGGGGCAATCATAGAGAACAACATTAGGACTTGGAAGGATTGTCTACCATTTGTGGAGTTTGCATATAACAGGGCTTTATATAGCACTACTCATTGTTCACCATTTGAGATTGTGTATGGTTTTAACCCATTGGTTCCTATTTATTTATTGCCATTGCCACTTAACAAGTCTGTGAGTTTTGATGCTAATTCTAAGGCATATTTCGTGAGAAAGCTACATGCACAGGTAAAGATTATGATTGCAAAACAAAATGCCAGGGTCGCTTCAAGGGTGAACAAGGATAGGAGACCCAAGATTTTTCAGCCTGGAGATTGGGTTTAGGTGCTTTTTTCGCAAGGAGAGTTTTCCATTGCAGAGGTGATCTAAGTTGAACCCTAGGGGAGACGGTCCATTTCCGATGCTTGAGAAAATCAATGATAATGCCTACAAGAAAAATTTACCAGGTGACTATCCAGTAAGTGTCACATTTTATGTTACTGATCTGAGTCCATTTGATGCAGGCAATTATTTGAGGACAAATCCTTTTCAAGAGGAGGGGAATGATGAAATCCATGATGAGAGCCAAGCCGGAAGAAGAAATGTGGATCTTCTTGAAGTGCCGCCTAGACCGATCACAAGAAATCAAGCGAAACGATTCAAGGAAGCACTTAACGGGTTGATAAAGGTTGTCCATGAAGCCGGAAAGGATTGGAGCAATCATGAAGTTGGAATGGATTGGAACAACCATGGGAAGACCCTTGCTTTTATACAAGTACCGGACACGGGTTGAAGAGGGCGTGTATGTTCAAGGTACGGCCATGTAGGAATTCCAAGATTGCACAGAATCATACACGGCTAGATACACAGTTAAAAGGCACGGCCATGTATGGAGACAAGCAAATCCACAGAAAGATACATGACAAGAAGTACACGGTCGTGTATGTGACCAGAATGTGCATAGAAAAGTACACGGCCAAAGTACACAGCCGTGTATCCCCTGCCGACCAGCTTGTTCTGTTTTCGTGTTTTTACGCAACTTATCTAAGCTACGTCATTTTGGACTTGTTTTTCACGAATTGTAACTCTAGTATAAAAGCTCCTAGGGTTTAGAACAACTAAGAATATACATCTTTGAACATTAAAACACTTTTGAGAGGCACCTCTCTTGGTTCTTTAAGAACTAAATCGAACTTATCGGATTGATTTCCGTGGCGTTCATCCCGACTTATCAATCGGTCTTCCATCCCGATTGTGGCGTCTTCATTTTTATACCAAAGTTCTTGTCTCGCTTATAGACAACGGGTCGCGGTTTCCACTTTAGGTGTTTGGGCGTCTTAGGCAACGAATTTCCGAGCGTATTGGTATTGGGTTTCGTCACGGGTTGGCGTGGTTTGTATCATTCCTAACCAACCTAATTGCTTTGATACCAAATGATACGAACTCCGCCAACCTATGCCAAAACTCGAGATCAATTTGAAACTCGATCAGTCGTCAATCAATCATGAATGAAGGAAAAAACCACAACCCGTTGCTTATAGAGAAGCAAGAACCTTGGTATGATGTTTACGCCACAATCGGGATGGACTACTGATTGATAAGTAATGTTACAAATGCTACAGAACAATTCCGATAAGTTTGAAATTCTTCAATAACAGAAGAAAAAAAAAGGTCTTTGATTTTTCAATTGTCAAAAAGTTGCTTAAAATGGAGTTCTAGCGGTTGTTTAACCTTCTACGTAAAATAAAACAAAAAGGTAATAAACCCTACTTGAATCGCCCAACTTTTTTCCTAAGTCGGCACTCAAAGTGGGCGACTTATATGTACATTAAGTCGGCGTATGAAGTAAGTCGGCCACTTAGGCCAGCGGCTTACTTTGCTAGCCTACAAGGTAATTTCATGCTGGCCATTTAGGTCGCCGGCCTTTCTCCTCCATGTCGACAACTTTCCTTCTTCCATGCCGACAACTTTGATTCTTCAACAAAGCTCTTCAAATCGTCTTTGTTCTGGGACATCTTGGATTCCAATGACTTGGCTTATTCTTGGTTCATTTTTGGATTAACACAAACGTTGCTCCTCATCTTGAATTTTCTTTGGTTAGCACATTGAGTGCGTCCTTAAGTCGTTTAGCTCTAAGTTAGGTCGTAGGTCTAATGGCATCTCAAGAGGATATGCTATCCATTTCCTAGCTCGATTGTCATCATAGAATTCATCTTCAAAATTATTATCTCTCCCTTCTGGTTGGGCATGGTAATTTCCTACAATCTGCCTTCCTCTATTACTTCCTAATGCTCCTTCTCTATGTGCATTATTAATGGCTACTTGAGGTAGGGGTGCTTGCGGATTTGCCATTGGCTGTTGGGGAAGTGTTATTCGATCCACCCGCATAGCTAGATTAGCAACAATGGTGGTTAGATCTTATAATTACTCTTCTAAATTTCTCCTATCACTTACGGCATGGCATCCCTTACCTCCTCCTCCAACTTGACTGTTAGCTTCATCCCCAATTCCTCCATTTACACTATCATTCGACATAATTTGTTGAATTACAATTTCAACACAATATTGCCAAATCACAATCACACAAACCATAACACAAACCCTATTCTCAACCTTTACTCAATCCTTAAATCACAATCACACAAGCCACAACACAAACCCTAATCTCAACCTTCACTCAATACCCAAATCACAATCATACAAACCTTAATCTCAATCTTCGCTCAATCCCTAAATCACAATCACACAAACCATAGCACAAACTCTAATTCTTAACCTTTGCTCAATCCTGAATCACAATCACATAGCCTATAGTACAAACCATGGTAAAAACCCCAAAATTTTAATTCACAATACTCAACTAATCATGGCACAAATCATGTAATATTCCCATCTTTAATTCACAATCAAACAAATTCAAGGTGCTCATGGCATAAACCCTAATTTTTCATTTCCAAATCAAGCAATCCCACTTTACAACCCTTCTCTGAAACCCTTTCTTTGATACCAAATTATGATGTGCCTAATCCCAATGAAGAATCAAGCAATTACAAACCTAACTGATGATTCGCAATAAATAATTTAAATCAAACAAATAACAATAACAAGATAAAGCCCTAAACCTTTACCAAATTATAATGCACTAGCAAGAGGATAGTCTTAGCATGGTCTTGTTGATATGACTCACAACAATTTTGATGTTTGTCACTCACCACAACCCAATGAATTGATTAGCGTTTTCAATGATAGTGAATTAGCTCCACTTGTGTATATTATCAAATGTCATAAAGCTACCATATATTTTTATCCTAAGCGTATTTATACTAGTCTCTAAAAGATATAAACATTGGCCAAGAAAACTGGTTTAAATAACCTATAAGTTGCCTAGAAAGCCAAAACAACCTAAAATGGATACACCCCCAACTTTTGGCAGCCTTTAT
>JBBMOL010002186.1:0-27544 GCA_037954665.1 Laguncularia racemosa | reverse complement strand
GGCAACCTTTAGAGAACCAAGCCGTTCAGAAGTAGATGTGCCAACCATCAAAGGTTCCTAAGGTTTATAGTTAGATGATTAAACCTTTAGAGGACCGAGAGGTTCAAAAATAAATGTGGGAACCGTCAATGGTCCAAACGGTTCAAGGGCAGATGAGTAAACCATCACAACACCAAGAGGTTCAAAGACATACAGGTGAAATAAGGAAGGAGACAACAATATTGGTGGGATAGTTTAAGTTAGGGGAGGTTTTAGTTGGTGATAGACCATTATATGTGTTGCAGATAAATCATATCCTAGAGATGGAGGGGCGAGAGCAACCACCCCCTATGGTATCTCAATACTGGGAGACTATAGTGATATTTTCATAGATAACTTGCTAGGAGGATATAGAGTCTACTACATTTGACCAATTAGATTTGAGAACAAATCTTCTTGAGGCTTGAGTAGATGATAGGAATCAAAATCCTATAGAACCTATCACTAGGGCAAGAGCTAAAGAGTTACGAAATTTGGCGATGAGGGTCCTCTTTGAACAAACCGACCCCGAAAATATTTGTATACTAACTGCTTTTCTATTACTTATTTGTTGTGCATTCCAGCAGGTATACTTGTTGGTTTTACAGGGCGATGGATAAACTCGCTAAAGCTCAGCTTGTGGGTTATTCATAGATCGACATAAACCAAAGAAGAACTGGTCTAAAAAACTGAACTAGCCACTTGAAGAACATTGTACTTGTAATTGTTGTTTTGAGCATCGACCATTTCATTTAGCAATTCTAGTTTCTTTGTCTTGGAACCGGCCACCTAAGTGGCTTCTTTGTAATTTTTCATGTTGTTTTTACCCTAATTAGAGCAAGTATAAATAATTGCTAACTAAGGTTCTTTAGGTGTTTTTGTCATTTTGATAAAAATACACACTTGTTGCTATGAGGATTTCCCTTGCTTGCAATTAATCTCTTATCAATTTCATTTGTGGAATTGTAGCGAGAATCAACTAGAGTAACTGCAAGTAAAATCAATCATCTCTTATTGTTTTTACAAATTGTGTTTAGTGAGTAGTATCTAAGTGCAATTTGTCATTCCTTATCTTTATACAGGTGAATTTAGGGATCTTATTTTTCAGATTTGAAACATTGCAATTTGAGTGGAATCTTAATTCATGTCCTTTGTTATCCATTGATATTCATATAATTGTTTGTCCATATATCCATTTGGCTTCAATTTTTGTGAATTAGGGATATTTTGTGAAGTTGTTGATCAATCCAAATGTTGTTAACGCCATTTGTATTGGTGTACATGTGCTTGGTCTTTTAAGCACATCATAATTTGGTATCAGATCAAGTTGTTCATATAATTAGGGTTCACTTGGCAATTGTTCTTCACGCCATTTTGAGAAGTTGTTTAATTGGTTCTTCAATTGGTTTTGTGCGCTTGTAATTAGATTTTAACCACACCATAATTTGGTATCAAAGCATAAGTTTGAGGAAAGAAATTTTCATGATCTTCAATTGAAATTAGGGTTCTTGAATTTTGCTTCTTGATTCGAATTGTTGAGGTATAATTAAAGTACTTAATGTCGATTTTCGTTGTGTTGTACTTGCTGATTGTTGAAGTAGAAGTGGAGATCTTGCTGTAGTCCCTTTGTTCTTGAATTTGCCGTGAGGAGGAGGGAAAGTAAGAAGTGTATTTCCTAATGTTTGTTGTGGAATTGGGGATACATTAGTTGTGACAAAAGAGAAGTGAATTCTTGTAAGAGGTTTTGGAATTGAAGGAGTGCAATTTACAATTTGTAGATTTGAATTTGTGTGGAAAATAGGAAATCATTTGAATTCAAACACAACCATTAAGCTTGAGTAGTTATTGAGTGGTATTGATTACATTTCATTTGAATTTGAATTTGATTCTTACCATTTGTGGAGAAGATTGCATTAAGGGTATAACATTTTGAATTGCTTGCCATGTAAAGTTAGTGTCCATATATTGCTTCCATTTGTTTTTTATTGCTATAATATTTTGAGGGACTTGTGTGTATATGTGTGGTGATGTAAGTGTGTATTGAGTTGAAGGGTTGTAACTTGTGGTGTTGTGTGTGTTGAGGCAAGGAGGTGCTGCACTTAAAGTGTTGTTATGGGTTGAAGTGAGTGCACTGTATGTATGTAGTGTGTGTGGCAGTGTGAATTTTTGTGGATTTATGTGTAAGGAAGGTGCTGCACGTAGAGATAGAATTCTATATGTGTTGTAGCTGGAAAAGGGAAGTTTAGTAGTAAAGTTTGAATTTCAAAACAAGCATTTAAGTGTGAAAGTTATCAAATATTGTTACTTATGCACTTGATTAGTTGAATTCAATAACTTACTACTTGGAAGTGTTTAATTGTTACTTCAATTTACTGTTGCTATAATTGATGTGTAGGGAAGAGTGTGTAGCATCAGTGGCTTGTTGCACCATGGGTGTACAAGGTTGTGTGTACTGCCATGGTGTGTGTAGTGAAGAGTAGTGTTATTGTATAAGTGAACCGTTGAGTATTTGATTCTTACCATTTGGTGTTTTCTTTTGTAGTGGTTATTGTGTAGCTTTAGAGTGAGGTCTTCGTGGAGGTGTTTATTGTACCATGAATGTAGGTGTGGAGTAAAGTTGAAGTGTATTGATTGTGATGTGGTGTGTAGTGAAGTGTGTTGTTGGCTTATGGAAATTAGTAAGCAGCCATGTTGAATGATTTGTATTCTTCTACTAATGTACTACATCGAGTCTTGACTTCTTCTCCAACGATTGATGATGGGTAGAGTGAAAATTTGTTTCATACTTGTTATAAGGTGCAAGGTAACTTATGTGTCATTATTATTGTTGGTGGTAGTTATACTAATGTTGTGGCTGCCTCATTAGTATCAAAATTACAACTTGTAACTACCCCACATCTAGAACCCTACATATTACATTGGTTGAGTGAATAGGGGAGTCTCCTTGTGACTCAAAGAGCTAGGGTACCTTTCAATATAGTGGATAAATACTATGATGTGATTGAAAGTGATATTCTTCCTATGTATGTATCCCATACATTGCTTGGTAGGCCGTGGTTGTATGATAGGAGGGTCTTACATGATTGTTATAGAAGTACTTATATGTTTCAGTAGGCATGGTTTTCAAAATCGCGATTTTACCTGAAATTAAATGGTATAGAATTGGTGGAATCGTATAAAATCTTATATAACTGATAGAATCGATAACGTGTAGAATCATACATCTAAATTTATAATTATATCAAAAATTTATACCTAAATGATTTTTCTTCCATTTTTATTGTGAAAAAATTTATAAAATTGCACACTCATAGAATCATACAATTGACTCATGATTTTGACAACCACGCCAACAAGATGGTAAACGTATAGTATTGAACCTTATGTCACCATCAAAGGTCCAAGAGATGCAAAGATAGATAAGTCAACCATCAGAGATTTCTGAGGTTCATAGTCAGATGAGCTAAAATTTAGAGAACCAAGCTGTTCAAAAGTAGATGTGCCAACCATCAAAGGTTCATGAGGTTCATAGTTAGATGATTCAACCTTTAGAGGACTGAGAGGTTCAGAAACAGATTTGGTAACCGTCAATGGTCTAAAAGGTTCAACGGCAAATGAGTAAACTATCAGAGCGCTAAGAGGTTTAAAGACATATAGGTGAAACCGGGAAGGAGACGACATTATTAGTGCGACAGTTTAAGTTAGAGGAGGTCTTAGTGGGTGATAGACCATTATACTGTTGCAGATAAGTCATATCCTAGAGATGGAGGGGCGAGAGCAACCACCCCCTATGGTATCTCAAGTATTGGGAAACTACAGTGATCTTTTCATAGATAACTTGTTAAAAGGATATAGAGTCTCTACTGCATTTAACCTGTTAGATTTGAGAACAAATCTTCTTAAGGCTCGAGGAGATGACAGGAATCAAAATCCTACAGGACCTATCACTAGGGCAAGAGCTAAAGAGTTACGAAATTTGGTGATGAGGGTCCTCTTTGAACAAACTGACCCCAAAAATATTTGTATACTAATTGCTTTTATACTTGTTGGTTTTTACAGGGCAATGGATAAACTCGCTAAAGCTCAGCTTGTAGGTTATTCATGGACCGACATAAACTAAAGAAGAATTGGTCCAACAAATTGTTCACTTAAATTGAAGAACTGGCCACTTGAAAAGCATTATACTTGTAATTGTTGTTTTGAGGATCGGCCATTTCATTTAGCAATTGTAATTTCTTTGTCTTGGAACAGGCCACTTAAGTGGCTTATTTGTAATTTTTCTTGTTGTTTTTATCTTAATTAGAGCAAGTATAAATACTTGCTAACTAGGGTTCTTTAGGAGTTTTTGGCATTTTGATAAAAATACACACTTGTTGCCATGAGGAATTCCCTTGCTTGCAATTAATCTCTTATCAACTTCATTTATAGAATTGTGGCAAGAATCAACTAGAGTGATTGTGAGTAAAATCAATCATCTCTTGTTGTTTTTACAATTTATGCTTAGTGAGTAGTATCTAAGTGCAATTTGTCGTTCCTTGTCCTTATACAAGTGAATTCAGGGTTCTTATTTTTCAGATTTGAAACATTTTAATTTGAGTGGAATCTTAGTTCATTTCCTTTGTTATCCATTGATATTCATATAATTGTTTGTCCATATATTCATTTAGCTTCAATTTTCATGAGTTAGGGATATTTTGTGAAGTTGTTGATCAATCCAACTTTTGTTCACACCATTTGTATAGGTGTACATGTGCTTGGTCTTTTAAGCACATCATAATTTGTTATTAGATCAAGTTGTTCATACAATTAAGGTTCACTTGGCAATTGTTCTTCACACCATTTTGAGAAGTTGTTTAATTGGTTCTTCAATTGGTTTTGTGTGCTTGTAATTGGATTTTAATCACGTCATAATTTAGTATCAAAGCATAAGTTTGAGGAAAGAAATTTTCATGTTCTTCAATTGAAATTAGGGTTCTTGAATCTTGCTTTTTGATCCGAATTGTTGAGGTGGAATTAAAGTACTTAATTTTGATTTTTGTTGTGTTGTACTTGTTGATTGTTGAAGTAGAAGTGGAGATCTTGTTGTAGTCCCTTTGTTCTTGAATTTGCTATGAGGAGAAGGGAAAGTAAGATGTGTATTTCCTAGTCTTTGTTGCAGAATTGGGGATACATTATTTGTGACAAAAGAGAAGTGAATTCTTGTAGGAGGTTTCAGAATTAAAGGAGTGCAATTTACAATTTGTAGATTTGAATTTGTGTGGAAAATAGGAACTCATTTGAATTCAAACACATCCATTAAGCTTGAGTATTATTGAGTGGTATTGATTACATTTCATTTGAATTTGAATTTGATTCTTACCATTTGTGGAGAAGGTTGCATTAAGGGTATAACATTTTGAATTGCTTGCCGTATGGAGTTAGTGTCCATATTGTGATAGGAATAAAAATCCGACAAGACCTATCATTAGGGCAAGAACTGAAGGATTTCAAATCTTGGCGTTGAGGGCCCATTTTGAGCAGATTGACCCCGGAATTATTTATATATTAACCTCTTTTCTATTATTGTTGTATTGTGTATTCCAATAGGCACACTTATCATATTCTATAGGGCAATGGACAAACTCCCTCAGATTCAGCTTGTGGGTTATCCATGAACCGACCTGAACCGGCGATGAGCTGGGCCGATGGATCCTATAGAAGACCGGCATCTTGAAGACCATTTCTTTTATATATTTATTCTTTTATGAACTATTTTGGTTGTATTTTGGTTTTGGGACATTTTTATTTCCATGTAATTTTCATTTAGGGCTAGCCACCTTAAAAGTGGCAAACTTGTAATTTTGAGCACTTTTTAACCCTAGAAGTAGCAAGTATAAATACTTACTTAAGAGAGGGTTTAGGGGAGCTTATTTTTGCAGAATATACACCTCTTTTCACGTGTGAATTAGGGTTCATACCTTGGTTCCAACTCTTATCAATTTCAATTCCAAGACTTGAAATTGTGGCGAGTGCAACATCTTGAAATTGTAAGTTATATCAATTTCATTTTGTTGTGATTTCTTTTCTTCTCTAGTATGTTGTATCTAGGGTTGATTAGAGATAGTTCTTGGTCAGATTTACATCTTATTGTACACGAATTCTTGTGATTATTTGAAGTACTTATCATTTGATTTGGATCATCATTGAAAAGTTTCCTTGAAAACGTGAATTTCACCATTTGGAAAAGGAATCTTACTTTACGGTTTCTTTGTCAAATTAAGGCTTAATTTGTGTGCATTATATGATATTAGAGTGTTATTAGAAACCATTTCCATTGTGGTATTCAAATTATATCATTAGTAGAATTGAATTTCATCATTTCAACATTAGGGTTCATTTCAAAAGTGCCATTTTGGGATCCGATTTTGCCTAGACTTGAGATATCTTTTCTTAAGTCTTTTGGATGTGTTTTAAAGTGTGATTAGGCACATCATATTGCTTCCATTTGTTTTTTTTTTGCTGTAATTTTTTAAGGGAGTTGTGTGCATATGTGTGGTGATGTAAGTGTGTATTGAGTTAAAAGGTTGTAACATATGGTATTGTGTGTGTCGAGGCAAGGAGGTGTTGCACTTGAAGTGTTGTTGTAGGTTGAAGTGAGTGCACCATGTGTATGTAGTGTATGTGGTAGTGTGAATTGTTGTGAATTTATGTGTAAGGAAGGTGTTGCATGTAGAGATCGAATTGTAAATGTGTTGTAGCTAGAATAGGGAAGTTTAGTAGTAAAGTTTGAATTTCAAAACAAGCATTTAAGTGTGAAAGTTCTTATTTATTGTTACATAAGCACTTGATTAGTTGAATTCAATAACTTACTACTTGGAAGTGTTTAATTGTTACTTCAATTTATTGTTGCTATAACTGAAGCGTAGGGAAGAGTGTGTAACATTGGTGGCTTGTTGCACTGTAGGTATACAAGGTTGTGTGTGCTGCCGTGGTGTGTGAAGTAAAGAGTAGTGTTATTGTATAAGTGAACTGTTGAGTATTTGATTCTTACCATTTGGTGTGTTCTCTTGTAGTGGTTATTGTGTAACATTACAGTGAAGTCTTTGTGGAGTTGTTTATTATACCATGAGTGTAGGTGTGGAGTAAGGTTGAGGTGTATTGATAGTGATGCAGTGTGTAGTGCAGTGTGTTATTAGCTTATTGAAATTAGTAAGCAACCATGTCGAATGATTTGTATTATTCTACTAATGTACTACATTAAGTTTTGACTTCTTCTCCAATGATTGATGAAGAATAATACAATATGATATGATAAGTGTGCCTGTTCGAAAACACAATACAAGAATAATAGAAAAGAGGTTAATTTATAAATAATTTCGGGGTCGATCTGCTCAAAATAGGCCCTTATTGCCAAAATTTGAATTCCTTTAGCTTTTGCCCTGATGGTAGGTCTTGTCGGATTTTTATTCCTATCATCTCCTTAGGCCTCAAAAAGATTTGTTCTCAAATCTGGCAGGTCAAATGCAATAGAGACTTTGTTTTCTCCTAGCAATCCATCTGAAGAAATATCTCTGCAGAATCCCAATATCTGAAATACTACAGGTGGTGATTGTTTTCTCTCTTCCATTTCTAGGATGTATGTCAGCTGCAATACAAATAATGCTCCATTATCCAATAAAGTTGCCCCTATATCAACCTGTTCCACTAAAACTGTTTCCTCCTTTTCTAACTCATCTGTATGTTGCTGATCCTCATGGTCTTCTAATGGTTGGCCCAACTGTTCATTACCCTCTAAAACCTCTGAAGGTGAACATAACTGTCTTTGAACAGTCTGGCTCTCTAGTGGTTTGCTCATCTGACTATGATCATCAGGATCCTCTGAAGGTTGGCGCATCAGTGTCTGACAAATTTTATGCTCTAAGGGTTGGCTCGTGTCACTAGAGCCCTCAAGAACCTTTGAAGGTTGGCATACCTGCGTCTGTACAGTTTGGTCCTCTGAATGTTTGATCATGTGGCTATGATCCTCAAGATTCTATGATGGTTGTTTTATCTGTCTTTGCGTCTCCTGGACCTCTGATGGCGACATAGGGTTCAATACTATACGTTTTCCATCTTTTTTGAACATATAAGTATTTCTATACCCATCATGTAATACTATCCTGTCATACAACCATGGTCTACCAAGTAATATATGGGATGCACAAAGAGGAAGAATATCACATTCAAGCACATCATAGTACTTGTCCCCTATACTAAAGGGTACCCTAGCCCTTTGGGTCACATAAAGACCATCATGATCATTCAACCAATGTAATGTATAGGGTTTGGGATGCGGGATAGTTTCAAGTTTCAACTTCGATACTAATGATGCAGCTACAACATTAGTGCAACTACCACAATCAATAATAATTGCGCACAAGTTTCCTTGTACCCTACAAGAAGTACGGAACAAGTTTTCTCTTTGTCCCTCATTAATGGTTTGAAAAGAAGTCATGTCATGATGCAATATGTTAGCATAATGAAACATTTCACTAGACATGATTGTACTCAAATCTAACAATACAATAATTATCTTCACACTTCCAAGGTTCAAGTACACAACCAAACCACAAATGAAGTACACTCAACTACTTTCAAGTAGATAGAATTAAATTCAGCAAGAAGTGTTTAAATAACTAGTTCAATTACTTTTACACTTTAATAATTTGTTTGAATTTTAAATTCCACTACTCAACCTTCCTTTCTTGCTAAATTTTTATACCCACAATGAGTCTTAATGTGCAGCACCTTATACTAAACACAACTCCACAAATTTACACCACCACACACACCTAATCACGATGCACTCACTTCACCACAACACCAATTCACCACGTTGCAACACCTTCAATCAACATACACACATAACGCCACACATCCATACCCTTCACTAATTTTACAAAAACACAACTCCACACATATATACCTTTTATATACGTTGCAGCACACACATACACACTCTTCCACACTTGTATTTCTCCACTTCTATACAAGTTTCAAACTGTAACTCACAACAAAAGGCAGCTTAAATTCAAATTCAAAATGAGATCATTAATTGCAATATTCCACAAATGGTAAGGAGCCACTTTCAAATTCAAATGAACACACAATTAAACAATGACTTAATGTGTGTTTTGAAATTCAAATTGCTTCCTTAACTCACACCTCAAATCTGGAAATTTCAAATCTGAAATCTCAATTGCCACTCCTCAAATCCGAAAATAAATGTACACAACACAAATCCTCTTCACCAATTGAACATTACACTCAATCCTTCACAGTTTGCTTCAAATTTTACTACACATTCATAGCTAAATACCAAGGAATCCAAGAGTGTTTAAATCTCCAAATGTTAACCCACTAATCAACAAGATACAATTCAACAACTCAACAAAAAGAAATTCAAGTTTCATGCCAACAATTTTCGGATCAAGGTGCTACTCAACAAACTCCTAATTTTCGAATTCAAGTTGCTACAATCCATTCTCACAAACCTCAAGATCCGATAACAAAAAGATGATGTGCTCAAAACCAAGTTCAAGCACAATCAAATGACTCAAGAAAAACAATTCTCAAGTCTCATACAAACCGGTTCAATCAACTAGGAAATTGCGTGACCCTAATGGAAATTTGATGAAATCCAATGGTTCAAAGATGCAATCAACTTCCACTAATGATCAATTTCACTAATAAAAAATAAGAACAAGTCAATTACTCGTGAAATGGATGAAAAAGAAAAGCACAAAAACTGTGATCTCAAATCCTTCCAACAATTCCAATTCACGCTAATCACTAAGAGCATTCAATCTCAAATGAACAATCAACCTTACAAAATGATTATCCACAAATTACAATCACCAATAAGTCTAAGAAAGATTCAAATCTACCCTAGATATGACTCACTAGAGAAGAAATGAACAACAACAAAGATGAATCGATATGACTCACAATTCTCCTTTGTCGCACTCGCCACAATTCCAATTCTTGGGTTGAAATTGATAAGAGATTTTCAGAATTAGGAAACCCTAAGCCCTCTCACGTTAAAGTGAAGTGTATAATCTTCAAAATGGCCTCCTCAAACCCTCTCTTAAGCAAGTATTTATACTTGCTACTCCTATGGTTAGAAAGTGGTCAAAATTACAAGTTTGCCACTTTTAAGGTGGCTAGTCTTAAATGAAAATTACAAGGAAATAAAAGTTTCCCAAAACCAAATATAACCAAAATAGTTCATAAAAGAAGAAATATATAAAAGAAATGGTCTTCAAGATGCCAGTCTTCTATAGGATCCATTGGCCCAGCTCATCGCCGGTTTAAGTCAGTCTATAGGTAACCCACAAGCTGAGTTTAAGGGAGTTTGTCCATTGCCCTATAAAATATGATAAGTGTGCCTGTTGGAAAACAAAATACAAGAATAATAGAAAAGAGATTAATTTATAAATAATTCCAGGGTCGATCTGCTCAAAATGGGCCATCATCGCCAAAATTCGAATTCCTTTAGTTCTTACCCTAATGATAGGTCTTGTCGGATTTTTATTCCTATCAGAATACTTATGTATTCTAGAAGGAAGGAAAACGTATCATTCTGAATTCGATGTCGCCTTTAGAGGTTCAAAGGGTTCAGCAACAAATCAAAAGACTACTAGAGGACCAAACTATTCAAGGGTAGTTATATGCACCTTCAGAGGTACTAGAGGCTCATGAGCAGTTGAGTAAAGCATTGGAGGATTTTAAGGGTCAAAGTCAAATGAGCCCATCATTAGAGAGCCAGACTATTTAGAAATAGTTGTGTCCACCTTCAGAGGTTTTAGGGGGTAGTGAGCAACTGGGCCAACCATTAGAGGGCCATGAGGGTCAGCGCCATACAAATGAGCTAGAGAAGGAGAAAACAATTTCAATGGAACAGGTTGAGATAAGGGAGACCTCAGTGGATAATGGGTCATTATTTGTGTTGCAGATGAGATACATCCTAGAAATGAATAAGAGAAAAAAATCATCCCCTATGGTATTTTAGATATGGGGTGATGTGCTCAAAACCAAGTTCAAGCACAATCAAATGATTCAAAGAAAACAATCCTCAAGTCACAAGCAAACAATTCCAATGGAACTAGGAAATTGCGTGATCCTAATGGAATTTTGATGAAATCCAATGGTTCAAAGATTCAATTAACTTCCACTAATGATCAATTTCACTAATCAACAATAAGATCAAGTGAATTTCAGTGAAATGGATGAAAATGAAAAGCATAAAACCGTGATGTACCCTTTTCCCACACAAGCTCAAATTCACAGCACCACTAAAGAGCATTCAATCTCAAATGAACAATCAACCTTACAAGATAATTGTCCACGAAATACAATCACAAATAAGTCCAAGAAAGATTCAAATCTACCTTAGATATGACTCACTAGAGAAGAAATGAAAAACAACAACGATGAAATCGATATGACTCACAATTCCCCTTTGTCGCACTCGCCACAATTCCAATTCTTGGGTTGAAATTGATAAGAGATTTTGAACTAGGACAAACCCTAATTCGATACGTGAAAGTGCTAGGTTTTTTCTGCAAAAAATGGCCCCCCAAATCCTCTACTAAGCAAGTATTTATACTTGCTACTCCTAGGGTTAGAAAGTGGTCAAAATTACAAGTTTGCCACTTTTAAGATGGCTAGTCCTAATTGAACATTAGAAGGAAATGAAAGCGTCCCAAAACCAAATACAACCAAAAATAGTTCATAAAACAATTACAAAGTACAAAATAACATAAGTCTTCATGAACCAATGCCCCGTAATGGAAAACAATCGTAGTAAGTCTTTGATTGTCACCCTGAAAATGTTCTGTGTCCATCAACTGTTGTAGGACATATTTGCATCCCATGGAGAATTATCATTGTACCTCTAAGATTATTCTCAAATATTTATTAGAATAAAAGACATAAAGTAAAATATGAGCGATTTAGATCATCATCCAAATCAAGTTCTGAAAATGTTGATGGTGCCAGAAATTTTCCTATCATCTCCTCGGCTTCTGAAAGATTTTCCCTCAAATCTAGAGGATCAATTGTGGAAATGAACCCTAATGTCTCTGTTGTCCTACTCTTCCAGCTATTAATGGTAGTGGATGGATTTCTGACCTGTTCTTGAAATCCATGGACCTCAGATGGAGTTATCGGTAATAAAACTATGCGTGATTCGCCCATGCAGAACATGTAGGTATTTTTAAACCCATCATGTAACACCCGTCGGTCATACAACCCAGGCTGACCCAATAATAAATGGAATGCATGCATAGGGACTGCATCATATAGGATTTCATCATGATAATTCTGCCCGAGATTCATAAGAACCTTTGTCCTAAGGGTAACATGCATACTATCTCTATTATCCAGCCAATGCAAGTGATAAGGGCTAGGATGTGGCATAGTAGACAGTTGTAATTTGTCTACGAGTGCAGTAGATATAACATTCATGCAACTACCACTATCGATGATGAGTTGATAGGAATCAAAATCCGACAAGACCTATCATTAGGGCAAAAACTAAAGGAATTAGAATTTTGGCGATGAGGGCCCATTTTGAGTAGATCGACCCCGAAATTATTTATATATTAACCTCTTTTCTATTATTCTTGTATTGTGTTTTCCAATAGGCACACTTATCATATTCTATAGGGCAATGGACAAACTCCCTCAAACTCAGCTTGTGGGTTACCCATGGACCGACCTAAATCGGTGATGAGCTGGGCTGATGGATCTTATAGAAGACCGGCATCTTGAAGACCATTTCTTTTATATATTTATTCTTGTATGAACTATTTTGGTTTTGGAACACTTTTATTTCCTTGTAATTTTCATTTAGGATGAGCTACTTTAAAAGTGGCAAACTTGTAATTTTGAGCACTTTTTAACCCTAGGAGTAGCAAGTATAAATACTTGCTTAAGAGAGGGTTTGAGGAGGGCTAATTTTGCAGAACAAACACTTCACATTTCGTGAGAGGGCTTAGGGTTTTCCTAATTCCAAACTCTTATCAATTTCAATCCCGAGAAGTTGAAATTGTGGCGAGTGCAACAAGGAGAAATCGTAAGTAATATCGATTCATCTTTGTTGTTGTTCATTTCTTCTCTAGTGAGTCATATCTAGGGTTGATTTGGATGTTCTTGGACTTGTTTTAATTCCAAATTCGTGATCAATAGCTTGTTATAGGATTGATTATGTTGATATATGATATCATTCTCTTTACTGTAGCGTGAATTGGATAGTTGAAGGAAGGGTTGGAATTTGTGGTTTGACCCATTTGATTTTTTGATTTGATTCACGTGGTTTCAATTCTAATTGTTGTTATTTGATAAAGATTACTTGTTTGGATTGATAATAGCAATTAGAGCTCTTTGGATTTCATTCCATTGCCTTAGAATTTCCGCATTTACCTAGTCAAGTGAACCGGTTTTGTGTTTTGTGAATTAAGGTGTTTTCCTTGATTCTTTTTGATTGTGCTTAAGCTTGGAATTTAGGTACATCATATTTTTGGTATCAGAGCTCTTGTTGAGAGAAGGGAATTGGTTGTATTTGATTTCGTGGAAGTGATCATCAATTACGGTTGATCAAGTGAAAACCGCAATTGTGTTGTTGTTGTTGTTTGAGATTGTGAAATTACCTTGGATTAGAATTTGATTTGCTGATTGTTGGAGTTTGTTTGGGAAGGTTGTTGCATCATTTTGTGACCACTAATTTTCGTGGAAGGGCAGAAGTATCAAGTGTTGTTTAATTCAACAATTTTTGGAACTTGCAAAACTTACCAAAATCCTTGCTGTGGCTTGTTGTGGCGTGGAGGAGGATGTGTAGCTTGTTGTTTTGATTTCCATTATGTAATTCTGAATTGGAGAAGTGCAATTTACTGATTTTCATTGAGTTTTGATGAGTAAGGAATTTATTTGAATTCAAACACATGCCATTAAGTTGTGGGAGTCGATGAGTGCTATTTGAATTTGAATTCATTACTTACCAATTGAAGAAGGCTTGCAATTAGTGAAGTGGTTTGAATTTTAAATTGAAGTTGCTGCCTATTTTGTTGTGAGTTGTGGTTAGAACTTGTGAGGAGCGAAGTATATTTTGTTATTATTGCCGTGGAAAGTGGAAGTATATTAGTTGTGTTGTTGCCGTGGAAGTGAAGCATATTTATTGTTGTGCTCACTTGTGTTGTTGCCGTGGGAGTAACTTGAGGAAGTAAAAAAAAAAAATTGTTGCACCGTGATTGAAAAGAGTAGGGAAATATTAGTGTTGTGGTGTTTGAATTTGTTATACACCATGTATAGAAAAGGTGTGTATATGTAGCATTGCATTTGTGCGCTAAGTAAGTAGTGTGTGTGTGGTGTTATTATGACGTGGTGAAGTGAAGGGAGTGTACTACAATTATTTGAGATTACATTTGTATTTCAAATAAATTGCATCCACAAACATGTCATGTGATAGTGTGAATGGGGGCATTGGCAATGAGGCCAATAACCAAGTGAGTGGCAGACTAGGTCGTCGAAATACAAATGGAAGAACTCTAGATGAACAACTTCATGACCTTACCACAATTGTTGCTACATTGGCAACCAAAATTGATAGGATGACATTACCACCACCACCTGTGGTAAACCTTCAGGCACCACCTAGAGTAGAAGGAGATTATCATGCTCTTAGGGAAGACAGAGATGATAATTTTAGGGTTAATCCATACTTGGACAAGGAATTTAGACCACCTCGAGGACTAGAGTGTGCGAAGCTACAGATGCCTTCATTTGATGGTAGGGGTTCCGCCGATGACTACCTAGACTAGGAAGACCAAGTTGAGGGTCTTTTCAAGTGTTATGAGATTGATGAAGACTCCAGGGTACGCCTTGCAGCTGTAGAGTTCACAGGGTATGCCGCTTTGTGGTGGAGAAATATGGTAATCAGTAGGCGAATGGATGGAGAGACCGAAATACACACTTGGAGAGATATGAAATGAGTTTTGTGGAATAGGTTTATACCGAAACACTATAGGCATGAGTTATTAATGCATCTCCAGACACTGAGACAGGGGGGTAAAACAGTGGATGACTAAATACAGGAGTTTGAGACACTAGTGATCAGATGTGGATCAGTTGAACCTCTTAAACAAACCCTAGCACGTTTTGTATCTGGGTTGAAGTATGAGATAGCTTGTGTAGTTGAGCTTCAGAGATATAGTACACTTGATGAGGTTATAGTTAGCCTTGAAAGTGGAAAGACAGAGACAATCCTATTCATTCCAGGATACTAGGAGCAGACTATCAGGGAACCAAACTATTCAGGGTCAATTATGTTCTCCTTCAAAGACACTAGAGGTTCACGAGCAGTTGAGCACACCATTGGAGTATTCTGAGGATCAGAGTCAGATGAATCTATCATTAGAGGGTCAGAATGTTCAGAGACATTTGTGTTCACCTTCAGAGGTCTCAGAGGGCAATGAGTAGTTAAGCCAACCACTAGAAGACCATCAGGATCAGCGACATACAGATGAGCTAGAAAAGGAGGATACAATATCAGTGAAATGGGTTGAGATAGGGGACACCTCAGTGGATAATGGGTCATTATTTGTGTTGCAAATGAGATACATCCTGGAAATGGAGGAGAGAAGACAATCACCACCTGTAGTATTTCAGATATTGGGATTCTACAGAGATACTTCTTCAAATGGATTGCTAGGAGAAAACAAAGTCTCTACTGCATTTGATCTACCAGATTTGAGGACAAATCTTTTTGAGGCCCGAGGAGATGATAGGAATCAAAATCCGACAAGACTTATCATTAGGGCAAAAACTAAAGGAATTCGAATTTTGGCGATGAGGGCCCATTTTGAGTAGATCGACCCCGGAATTATTTATATATTAACCTCTTTTCTATTATTCTTGTATTGTGTTTTCCAACAGGCACACTTATCATATTCTATAGGGCAATGGACAAACTCCCTCAGACTCAGCTTGTGGGTTATCCATGAACCGACCTAAATCGGCGATGAGCTGGGTTGATGGATCTTATAGAAGACGGCATCTTGAAGACCATTTCTTTTATATATTTATTCTTTTATGAACTATTTTGGTTGTATTTTGGTTTTGGAAACTTTTATTTCCTTGTAATTTTCATTTAGGGCTAGCCACCTTAAAAGTGGCACAACTTGTAATTTTAAGCACTTTTTAACCCTAGGAGTAGCAAGTATAAATACTTGCTTAAGAGAGGGTTTGAGGAGGGCTAATTTTGCAGAACAAACACTTCACATTTCGTGAGAGGGCTTAGGGTTTTCCTAATTCCAAACTCTTATCAATTTCAATCCTAAGAAGTTGAAATTGTGGCGAGTACAACAAGGAGAAATCGTGAGTAATATCGATTCATCTTTGTTGTTGTTCATTTCTTCTTTAGTGAGTCATATATAGGGTTGATTTGGATGTTCTTGGACTTGTTTTAATTCCAAATTCGTGATCAATAGCTTGTTATAGGATTGATTATGTTGATATATGATATCATTCTCTTTATTGTGGTGTGAATTGGATAGTTGAAGGAAGGGTTGGAATTTGCGGTTTGACCCATTTGATTTCTTGATTTGATTCACGTGGTTTCAATTCTAATTGTTGTTATTTGATGAAGATTACTTGTTTGGATTGATAATAGCAATTAGAGCTCTTTGGATTTCATTCCATTGCCTTAGAATTTCCGCATTTACCTAGTCAAGTGAACTGGTTTTGTGTTTTGTGAATTAAGGTGTTTTCCTTGATTCTTTTGATTGTGCTTAAGCTTGGAATTTAGGCATATCATGAGTACACAAAGGTTACCTTTGATTCTACAAGAGGTGTGAAATATGTTATCCCTCTAAATGTTACTAGTATCAAGAGATATAGATAAAACCCTGTGTAACACATTAAGGGGTAGATATTTCCCTCCCGTATGCTCCTCAGGTACGTCTGCAGTCTGGTCATCATAATATTCCTACAGTGCTGTTGGTAGATCTGTAGGTTCAATCCGATCATGGTCATCCTCAATATCCTCCCCAGTGTCCTCCATAACGGTTATCACCCTCTTATTTGGACATTGTGCTGCCATATGCCCAAATCCCATGCATTTAAAGCATTTTATCTAGCGCGCCTTCCCACAATTGATTCGGGAACAATCTGCCTCACATCAAAAGCCATTACCTCTTTACCTTTCCCAGTAGTAAATTTTCTCTCATAATAGTTGTGGTAGTTATGTCGACTGCCTTCACTGCCTCACCTACAGCTTTTGTTCCCCCTGATCGACTGTCAGCTAATATGGGTCTCGTAATAGCACTAGGCTTACTGCTCAAAGCCCTAAATAAGTTGGACCTCCTTTGTCTCTCTACTTTTAAGTGCCAACTGAATAGCCTCATTAAGCATACTATAGCGTTGCAGTTCAACAACACACACTATTTCATATTTTAGACTTGAGACAAAACGTGCTACAGTTTGTTCTAAAAGTTCAACGGAACCACACCTAATCATAAGGGTCTTAAACTCCTGTACATAATCATCTACTGTTTTGCCTCCCTACCTCAATGTTTGCAATCGCATAAACAGTTCCTATTTGTAGTGCTCAGGAATGAACCTTTTTCTCAATACCCTTTTCATATCACTCCAAGTCCGAATCTCAGCCTCTCCATCCCGACGCCTGCTGATATCAGATTCTTCCACCATAGTGCAGTGTACCCTATAAACTCGACAGTGGCCAATCGGACACTGGTACTATCATCGATCTCATAACAATCAAAGAGACCTTCAACCTTGTCCTCCCAATCTAAATATTCATCAGCTGATCTGTTGCCATCATAAGATGGCATTTGCAGTTTCACATATTCTAAGCCCCGAGGTGGCCTAAATCCTTATTTTGATATGGGTTTGCCCCAAAATTGTCATCCCTCTCTTCTCTGTATGGAAGATACTCCTCTAATGGGAAAATTTCTAACACTATCGACATTTTCAGAACCCAATTTGGATGATGATCCAAATTGATCATATTTTACTTTATGTCTTTTATTCTAATAAAAAAATTTAGAATAATCTTAAAGGTACAATGATAATTCTCCATGGGATGACAATATGTCCTACAATAGTTGATGGACACGGAACATTTTTAAGGTGACAATCAAAGACCCGCTGTGATTGTTTTCCATTCTAAGGCATTGGCTCATGAAGGCTTATGATATTTTGTATTTTGAAATTGTTTTATGAACTATTTTTTTTTTGTTGTATTTGGTTTTGGGAAACTTTTATTTCCTTGTGATTTTCATTTAGGACTAGCCACCTTAAAAGTGGAAAAATTGTAATTTTGACCACTTTCTAACCCTAGGAGTAGCAAGTATAAATACTTGCTTAAGAGAGGGTTTGGGGAAGGCTAAAAAGTTTGCAGAATTGAGATACACTTTCACGTGTGGAATTAAGGGTTCATCTTCAGTTCAAACCTCTTATCAATTTCAACACAAGAATTGGAATTATGGCTAGTGCGACAAAGGCGAATTGTGAGTCATATCGATTCATCTTTGTTGTATGTTCATTTCTTCTCTAGTGAGTCATATCTAGGGTAGATTTAAATCTTTCTTGGACATATTGGTGATTGTAATTCGTGGATAATCATCTTGTAAGGTTGATTGTTCATTGAGTTTGAATTGCTCTTTAGTGATTAGCATGAATTGGCATGGTTGGAAGGGTTTGAGTTCACGGTTTTTGTGATTGTCTTTTTCATCCATTTCACGTGTAATTCACTTGTTCTTATTGTTGATTACTGAAATTGTTCATTAGTGGAATTTAATTGATTCTTTGAACCATTGGATTTCATCAAAGTTCCATTAGGGTCATGCAATTTCTTAGTCACATGGACCGGTTTGTATGAGACTTGAGAATTGTTTTTCTTGAGTCATTTGATTGTGCTTGAAAGTGGTTTTGAGCAAATCATCTTTTGGTATCAGAGCACAAGTTGAGAGAAGGTATTGATTGTTGTTTGATTTCGTGAATTATTATCTTCAATAAGGGTGTTTAATTTTGAATCGCAATTGTGTTGTTGTAGTTTGTGAGTTGCGAAATTACCTTGATTGGAATTTTAATTTGCTATTTGTTTGGAGTTAGATTGGGAAGGTTGTTGTATCATCTTGTGATAATTATTTTCGTGGGAGGAAATAAGAATAGAATTGTTGTTAATTCAACAATTTTGTGAACTTGAAAGATTACCTTTGTTCTTACCATGACTAGCTTGTGGCGTGAGGAAGGTTGTGAGGTTTGTTGTTGTGATTCCATTGGGTAATTCTAAATTAGGGAGAAACAATTTGCAATTTCCAGATTTAAGTAGTGTGGGGAAAAGGGAAGTTATTTGATTTTCAAAACAAGCATTAAGATTGAAGAAGTTAATGAGTAGTTTGTTTGAATTTGAAAATCATTTCTTACCAATTGTGGAAGGGTTGCAATTAGTGAAGTGGTTTTAAATTCAAATTGGAGTTGCTGCCTATTGTTGATTTTCGGATTACATTTGTGGAAAGTGGTATATTTGTTGTGTTGTCATCTTTGTAGTGGAAAGTGGAAGTACATTAGTTGTATTGATATCCTTGCCATGGAAGTGGAAGTATACTTATTGTTTTTGTCATTTATTATTGTTGCCGTGGGAGTGGAAGTATATTTGTTGTTGTTTCCATTTGTTATTGTTGTCGTGGAAGTGGAATCATACTTGTTGTTGTTGCCACTTGTGTTGTTGCCGTTGGAGTAACTTGTGGAACTTAGAAATTTGTTGCATTGTGTTGTATTAATGTGTGTAATAACATACTTGTGAAGTTAAGTGGGTAGTTTGTTTTCTTTTTTTTTGTAGTTGCTATTGTGTGTTGTTAAGGGAAGTGTAGTTGTGGAGTGTGTGTCTTTACTTCAAGTTGTTTTTGATGATCAGTACACGGGGGTCTACAACTATGTCGAATGACAACGTGAATGGGGGAATTGGTGATGAAGCCAATAGTCAGGTTGGTGGAGGTTAGGGTTGTAATGTGGCAGTAGGAGAACTTTGGAAGAACAACTCCAGGATCTTACTACCATAGTTGCTACACTGGCAACTAGAATTGACAGAATGACATTGCCACAACCACCAGTGATAAACCAGCCGGCACCACCTCGAGTAGCTCCACAGAATCCTCATCGAGACAGAGTAATGGGAGATGGGAATTTGAATAGAAGGATGGGTGAGGAGCATCTTCCATACAGGGAAGAAAGGGATGACAATTTTGGGGCAAACCCAAATCAAAATAGGGATTTCATGGCACCTCAAGGCTTGGAATATGTGAAACTACAAATGCCATCTTATGATGGCAAGGGATTAGCTGATGAATATTTAGATTGGGAGGACAAGGTCGAAGGTCTCTTTGAATGTTATGAGATCGATGATAGTACAAAGGTCCGATTGGCTGCTGTCGAGTTTATAGGGTACGCTACACTCTGGTGGAAGAATCTGATTATTAGTAGGCGTCGGGATGGAGAGGCTGAGGTTCAGACCTAGAGGGATATGAAAAGGTTATTAAGGAAAAGGTTCATTCCTGAGCACTACAAACTAGGAACTGTTTATGCGACTATAAACATTGAGGTAGGGAGGCAAAACAGTGGATGATTATGTATAAAAGTTTGAAACCCTTATGATTAGGTGTGGGTCCATTGAGCCTCCAAAACAAATTGTAGCACGTTTTGTCTCAGGCCTAAAATATGAAATAGTGTGTGTTGTTAAACTGCAGTGCTATAGTACACTTGATGAGGCTATTCAGTTGGCCTTAAAAGTAGAGAGACAAAGGAGGTCCAACTTATTTAGGGCTCCGAGCAGTAGGCCCGTAATATTACTAGACCCATATCAGCTGATGGTCGATCAGGGGGAACAAAGGCGGTAGGTGAGGCAGTGAAGGCAGTAGACAAGACTACCCCAACCATTATGAGAGAAAATTTACCCACTGGGAAGGGTAAAGAGGTAATGGCTCCAGATGCAAGGCAGACTGTTCCCGGATCTACTAGTGGGAAGGCGCGCCAGATAAAATGCTTTAAATGCATGGGATTTGGGCATATGGTAGCACGGTGTCCAAATAATAGGGTGATGACTGTTATGGAAGACACTGGGGAGGATATTGAAGATGACCATGATCAGATTGAACCTACAGATCTACCAACAACGCTGTAGGAATATTATGATGATCAGACTACAGACGCGCCAGAGGAGCATACAGGAGGAAAATATCTATCCCTTAATGTGTTACGCAGGGCTTTATCTATATCTCCTGATACTAGTGATATTCAGAGGGAGAACATATTTCACACCTCTTGCAGAATCAGAGGTAACCTTTGTGTACTCATCATCGATAGTGGTAGTTGCACGAATGTTATATCTGCTGCGCTGGTAGACAAATTACAATTGTCTACTATCCCACATCTTAGTCCTTATCACTTGCATTGGCTGGATAATAGAGGTAGTATGCATGTTACCCTTAGGGCAAAGGTTCCTATAAATGTTGGGCAAAATTATCATGATGAAATCCTGTGTGATGTAGTCCCTATGCATGCATTCCACTTACTATTGGATCGACCTTAGTTGTTTGATCGATGGGTGTTACATGATGGGTTTGAAAATACCTACATGTTCAGCATGGGTGAGTTACGCATAGTTCTATTGCCGATGACTCCATCTAAGGTCCAAGGGTTTCAAGAATAGGTCAGAAATTGATCCACTACCATTGATAGCTGAAGAGCAGGACAATAGAGATATTAGGGTTCATTTCCACAACTGATCCTCTAGATTTGAGGGCAAATCATTTAGAAGCCCGAGGAGATGATGGGAAAATTTCTGGCACCATCGACATTTTCAGAACCCGATTTAGATAATGATCCAAATTACTCATATTTTACTTTATGTCTTTTATTCTAATAAAAAATTTGAGAATAATCTTACAGGTACAATGATAATTCTCCATGGGATGCCAATATGTCCTACAACAGTTGATGGACAGAAAACATTTTCAGGGTGACAATCAAAGACCCGTTGCGGTTGTTATTCATTTCGAGGCATTGGCTCATGAAGACTTATGATATTTTGTACTTTGAAATTGTTTTATGAACTATTTTTCTTGGTTGTATTTGGTTTTGGGACACTTTTATTTCCTTGTAATTTTCATTTAGGACTAACCACCTTAAAAGTGGAAAACTTGTAATTTTGACCACTTTCTAACCCTAGGAGTAGCAAGTATAAATACTTGCTTAAGAAAGGGTTTGGGGAAGGCTAAAAAATTTGTAGAATTGAGATACACTTTCCGTGTGGAATTAGGGTTCATCCTTAGTTCAAACCTCTTATCAATTTTAACCTAAGAATTGGAATTGTGGCGAGTGCGACAAAGGAGAATTGTGAGTCATATCGATTTGTCTTTGTTGTATGTTCATTTCTTCTCTAGTGAGTCATATCTAGGGTAAATTTGAATCTTTCTTGGACATATTAGGGATTGTAATTCGTGGATAATCATCTTGTAAGGTTGATTGTTCATTGAGTTTGAATTGCTCTTTAGTGATTAGCGTGAATTGACATGGTTAGAAGTGTTTGATTCACGGTTTTTGTGCTTGTCTTTTTCATCCATTTCATGTGTTATTCACTTGTTCTTATTTTTTATTACTGAAATTGTTCATTAGTGGAATTTAATTGAATCTTTGAACCATTGGATTTCATCAAAGTTCCATTAGGGTCACTCAATTTCCTAGTCACTTGGACCGATTTGTATGAGACTTGAGAATTGTTTTTTTTTTAGTCATTTGATTGTGCTTGAAAGTGGTTTTGAGCACATCATCCTCACCCATCCTTCTATTCGGATTCCCATCTCCCACTACTTTGTCTCGATGAGGATTCTATGGAGCTACCCGAGGTGGGGCCGATTGATTTACCACTGGTAGTTATGGTAATGTCATTCTGTCAATTCTAGTTGCCTAGTGTAGCAACTATGGTAGTAAGATCCTGGAGCTGTTCTTCTAAAGTTCTCCTACCTACCACATTACGACCTTGACCTCCACCAACCTGACTATTGGCTTCATCACCAATTCCCCCATGCACGCTGTCATTCGACATAGTTGTAGACCCCCGTATATTGATCCTCAAAGACAATTTGAAGCAATGAAATACACTTCACAACTACACTTCCTTTAATGCCACAAAATAGCAACTACAAAAAAAGGAAAACAAACAAATCCACTTAACTTCACAAGTAGGCTAATACAACCCACGTGTAGCACTCTTCTCTACAACACGTTAATACAACACGATGCAACACTTGCAATCCCCTTTTTAATCACACACACACAACACCAAACACTCACTATTGTTTAACACACCAACGTAATGCCACACACACACCTTTGACTATACACGGTGCAACAAATTTTCTAAGTTCCAAAAGGCACTCCTTCATAAACAACTCCCCTGCAACAACATAAGTGGCAACAACAACAAATATGCTTCCACTTCCATGACAACAATAATAAATGGCAACAACAACAAATATACTTCCACTTCCACGGCAAGGATATCAACACAACAAATATACCACTTTCCACAAATGTAATCCAAAACTTAACAATAGGCAGCAACTCCAATTTGAATTTCAACCTCTTCACTAATTGCAAGCCTTTTTCAATTGGTAAGAAATGAATTTCAAATTCAAATAACACTCATTAACTCCCACAACTTAATGAATGTGTTTGAATTCAAATAGATTCCTTGCTAATCAACACAATGCAAATCTCTAAAATACACTTCCCAATTTAGAATTTGCACAATGGAATTGCAACAACAAGCTTCACAACCTTCTCCACGCAACAAGCTAGTCACAGCAAGAAAATGGTAAGTTTTCAAGTTCAAAAAATTGTTGAATTTAACAACACTTTTATTCTTCTTTCCTTCCATGAAATAATTAATCACAAGAAGCTATAACAATCTTCCCAATCCAACTCCAACAAGCAGTAAATCAGATTTCAATCAAGGCAATTTTCATAACTCAAAGCTACAACAACATAATTGTGGTTCAAAATTGAATAACCATAATTGAAGATGATAATCACGAAATCAACCAAAAATTATTCCCTTCTCCCAACTTGTGCTCTGATACCAAAAGATGATGTGCTCAAAACCAAGTTCAAGCACAATCAAATGACTCAAAGAAAACAATCCTCAAGTCACAAGCAAACCGATCCAATGGAACTAGGAAATTACGTGATCCTAATGGAACTTTGATGAAATCCAATGGTTCAAAGATTCAATTAACTTCCACTAATGATCAATTTCACTAATCAACAATAAGATCAAGTGAATTTCACGTGAAATGGATGAAAAAGAAAAGCATAAAACCGTGATATGCCCTCTTCCCACACAAGCTTAAATTTACACCACCACTAAAGAGCATTCAATCTCAAATGAACAATCAACCTTACAAGATAATTGTCCACGAAATACAATCACAAATAAGTCCAAGAAAGATTCAAATCTACCCTAGATCTGACTCACTAGAGAAGAAATGAAAAACAACAAAGATGAAATCAATATGACTCACAATTCCCCTTTGTCGCACTCGCCACAATTCCAATTCTTGGGTTGAAATTGATAAGAGATTTTGAACTAGGACAAACCCTAATTCGACACATGAAAGTGCTAGGTTTTTTCTGCAAAAAATGGCCCCCCAAACCCTCTTCTAAGCAAGTATTTATACTTGCTACTCCTAGGGTTAGAAAGTGGTCAAAATTACAAGTTTGCCACTTTTAAGGTAGCTAGTCTTAAATGAAAATTACAAGGAAATGAAAGCATCCCAAAACCAAATACAACCAAAAATAGTTCATAAAACAATTACAAAGTACAAAATAACATAAGTCTTCATGAACCAATGCCTCGGAATGGAAAACAATCGCAACGGGTCTTTGATTGTCACCCTGAAAATGTTGTGTCCATCAACTGTTGTAGGACATATTGGCATCCCATGGAGAATTATCATTGCACCTGTAAGATTACTCTCAAATATTTATTAGAATAAAAGACATAAAGTAAAATATGAGCTATTTAGATCATCATCCAAATTGGGTTTGAAAATGTCACGGTGCTAGAAATTTTCCTATCATGGGGATTCTATAGTGATACTTCTTCAAGTGGCTTGCTAGGGGGAATCAAAGTCTCCACTACATTTGATTTTGTCAGATTTGGCGACAAATTTTTTTTAGGCCCAAGGAGATGATAGGAATCAAAATCCGATAAGACCTATCATTAGGGTAAGAGCTAAAGGATTTCAAATCTTGGAGATGAAGGTCCTTTTTGAGCAAATCGACCCTGGAATTCTTTGTTTACTAACCTCTTCTCTCTTATTCATGTATTGTATATTCCAACAAGCACACTTATCATACTTTACTAGGGCGATTGACAAACTCGCTAAGACTCAGCTTATAGGTTATCCATGGATTGACCTAAACCAGCGATGAGCTGGGCCGATGAATCCTATTGAAGAATTAGCATGTTGAAGACTATTTTTACTTATAATTTATTTCTTTGAACCATTTATGTTGTAAGTTTTGAGACTCTTTTATTTAGTTGTAACAGGTGCTTTTAGGACCGGCCACCCTAAAGTGGCATAGTTGTAATTTTGTGGACTTTTTAACCCTAAAGGGAGCAAGTATAAATACTTACTTAAGTAGGGTTTTGAGGAGCTTTTGATAATTTTCAGAAAAACACTTCACGTGTGAGGGTTAGGGTTTTCCTAAATCCAAATTGTTCTTATCAATTTCAATCCCAAAATTGGAATTGTGGCGAGTTGCAACAAAGAGAAATTGTGAGTAATATCAATTTCTTTTTGTTGTGTTTTCCTTTTCATCACTATTGAGTTATATCTAGTGTTGAATTAGATGTTTCTTGGATTTATTTGATTGCATTTGTAATCACTTTATCTCGTTGTAAAATTGATTGGTTTTGAAATTAGTTCTAACCATCAATTTTTTCATAATTTAAACTGTGAATTGATTATTGTTAGGAAAAAGGATCACGACTTGATCTTATTGTTATGTGTAATAATCTCATGGGAATTTTAGTATATTTAGTGATTACAATTGAGGATTTTATCATTTTCGTTTTTTTTTTGTATGAAAGTTATAGCATTCGGAATCATTTTACTCCATTAGGGTTCATGCAATTCTTAGAACTTTAGGGCCATGGAACTAGATTGATCATGCCTTCTTAGGAATTATATTTCAGTTGATTTGCATGTGCTTAATCTTGTTTTAGGCACATCACAAATTAAATGCTTTAAATGCATGGGATTTGGGCATATGGCTGCACAATGTCCTAATAAGAGAATCATGACACTTATGGAGGGTATTGGAGAAGAAGAGGACGAAAAAGAACCTATCGAGCCTACAGACCTTTCTATAACATTGCAGGAATACTATGATGACCAGAATGCTGAGATACATGAGGGAATAGGTAAACAGTATTTACCTATTTTCGAGTCTAATTTTTGAATTTCCCATTCCTAGTCCGATCTAGACTAGACCCTATGCTCATCTAATATAGATCCTCGACTTGAGTTAGGAATTTCGTTTAATTTTGGAGTCGCCACCCAACTGTTGTTGGAAAAGATTGAATTAAGGCTAAAGGAGCGGATTAGTTTAATTTAGACCACTAGTCGTCGTGATTTCCTCTTTTCGTTTTGATGAAAAGAGGAAAGAGTAAACCAGAGTTTCTAAGTTCGGAGGTTAACCTATTAAAACCCTAAGGTTACCACTAATCTCCTAAAATTTACTCCTTCTAGAAATGTCTTTTATTTTTGTTTCTGTTGCTCTTTTATTGTGTTTTTGAGTGAATTATTCTGGAAAAATGATTTTTTTATTCATTTTATGGTTGCCCCAAATGGTTCCTACGTACCTACTATTTAGGATCAAACAAGTCGTAGTTCGCTTTTCCTGAAAACTTTAAGTATGTTTGTGAATTTTAATTGTGAAACCTCTTTTGATTTCTGTTTTACCATTTTAGGATTTTTTTCTAAAAAATCTAAGCCTAAGCTTTAATTTGATTTTTGAAAATGACTTTAAGGGAAAACATCAATTTTGGATTTATTTGAGAAAATAATTTTTCCTAAGTGATAAAACTCATTTTTTTTTTACTTATTTATGCTATTATAAATTTTTATGATTTTTATTGATTTATTATTATTTTTATATTTTTTTATAATCTTTATGATTTTATTATTTTTATAATTTTTATGAGTTTCTTATTTATAATTTTTATAATTTTTGTTAATTTTTCATAATTTTTATTTTATTAAGAAAAATTTTCCTAGATTTTTATCTATCATATTTTAAAATCTAAAGTTTTATTATCATTTTTCTAATATTTTCATAATTTTCTACATTTTTATTATTTATTATTTTGATTATATTTTTTGTTTTTTTTATTATTAAATCCTAAAAAATCTAATTCCTAACA
>JBBMOL010002185.1:0-27587 GCA_037954665.1 Laguncularia racemosa | reverse complement strand
ACATGGTTGTGTTTCGACCGTGTTAAGTTAAGGGCTACACGACCTCTTAATACGATTTTATTTCAACCGTGTTGAAATGGAAAGGTGCATTAAGAGATATATGGCCATCAAACACAATCGTGTTTAGATTATGTTGAAACTAAGTTTTTGAACGAGAGATACACGACTCCTAACACGGTGGTGCTTTAGCCCATGTTAAGTAACATGGCCCCTAACATAACCGTGTTGAATAATGTATAACATAATTATATTTTTGTTTAACTTTGATTTAAACTAATTTCCACATAACCTAGATAACTGGTAAGGCCTTAGAGAAATTAGATGAATATGATTAAGGAGATTAAGAATGATATTGGTCTTAGATTGAATAGTAAGAAGAGCATGTAAATGTGTATAGATTTCCAATTTGGTTAAGTCTAAAACTGGGAAGTGCTTAAGGCTAGGATTTAAGGTACATGTAACTTGTGTGTTGTTCTATGTTTGTTTAAGTTAGTACATGTATTTGAAATTGATTAAGTGAACGACTTAGTTTAAGCGTTTAAGTGATATGTTGTATGTGCTTGGCTCAACCTAAGGGCCTGTAGTGGCAGATCCCTAGGGAGCACCCTAATGATCCTTGTGTGACATTGTATCATGTGGAGTTATGCTTGGAACTAATTTAGGTTAGATCTTATTCAAGTGGTTAAGTGTACATAGGTATGGGGCCCGTAATAGCAGTTCCCATCACCAAGTTTAAGTGATTTAAGTAGACGTGGGTGTGGGGCTCATTATGGCAGTTCCCATAATCAGGTTTAAGTGTACATGGGTGTGGGGCTCGTAGTGGCAGTTCCTATCACCAAGTTTAAGGATTAAGGGATCATGGGTGTTGGGGTCGTAGTGGTAGTTCCCATCAATAAGACATGCTCCAATGTGTTAAGTGTGTTAAGGGGTCATGAGTACCCTATCGTTTGCTTGTGGACTTAAATTATATTAAGGAATGATTGTCTGTGTTTAAGTTCTGCATGATGTGTGTGATACTTGTTTATGTTCTTTCATGCATATGTGTTTGTGTTATACGTATTGGGCATTAACTCACCCTTTGGGGAATCGTTTTTAGATGCAGGTGTTGAGAGAGATGAAAACCTAGAAGATGACTTAGGTTTAGGTGAACCATAGAGAGAGGAAGACGAAGAGTACCATTATTGTTATGGAGATTAAGTTTTAGGAAAATTATGATGTTTAACTATAATAGATAGTATCTTTTGAAATAGTTATTTTTGGTGTGTAAAGACTTCCGCTACGTTAGATATTTATTATGGTTCAAGTTATCGTTTGAATTTTGAGGTTATATAGAGTACTTTTATCATAATGGTTATAGGTTTAAATGTATTAGAGTTGTTTAGAGCCTTAACGTGTTCTTATGAGATAAGGACACATGGTGGGTAGTAATGCTGCCTAAGTCTCAAGGTGTTACAGTAACCATGCAGTGACAAGCAAGAAAAGGAGAAGACGCTCTTGTTAGGAACCCTAAAGATGAAAGGTAAGAAATCTTATATAAGTTTTGATTTTGGTTATTAGATTTGGAACTCATAAGTATAATGTGCGCATTAAGATTTGAAGATTGAGAAGGGTATAACGGGGAAAAGACTCAAAAGGGTTAAGGATTCAACTCGTAAGAAATTTGATGTAAGTATGCAAATCTATGTAATTTAATTGTAATTACATGTTTTAGAGATGTAATTGAGAATAGGAATAGAAGGAATTTGGTTTGGGAGAAATTAAAATGAAGGATTAGGAGTTCATAAAACTTACTGAGGGTAACATGACCTACCAACATGGTCGTGTTTTGACCGTGTTGAATTTAAAAGTTCACCGAAAGATACATGGCCTCTTAACATGGTCATGTTTCGACTGTGTTGAGTGTGAAAGTTGCACCAAGAGATACATGGCCTCTTAAAACGGTTGTGTTTTGACCATGTTGAGTCAAGGGTAACATGGCCTCCGAACACGGTCGTGTTTCGACCATGTTGAAAGAAGAAGAACACAACTTCCTAACATGGTCGTGTTCCAACCGTGTTGAAGCCAAATTTTACACCAAAAGATACATAACCCTTAACACGATCATGTTCCACCCGTGTTGAGCAACACGGTCTCCAACATGGCCGTGTTGAATAAAGTATAACATGATTATAGACTCATTTAACTTCAAATTAAACTAATTTCCACGCAACCTAGATAGCTAGTAAAGCTTTAGAGAAATTAAACAAATAAGATTAAGAGAAGTAAGAGAATGATATCGATCTTAGATTAAGTACTAAGAAGAGCTTGTTGATGTGAACAGATTTCAACTTAGCTTAAGTCTAAGACTGGAAGTACTTTAGGCTAGGATTTAAGGTATGTGTAACTTGTGTGTTGTTCTGTATTTGTTTAAGTTAGTATATGTGTTGAAATTGATTAAGCTAAATGATTTAGCTTAAGTCTTTAAGTTGTATGCTGTATGTGCTTGGCTTGGCCTAAGGGCCCATAGTGGCTAATCCCTATGGAGCACCTTAATGATCATTATGTGACATTATCCCTAGTGGAGTCATGCTTGGAAATGATCTAAGTCAAATGTCGGTTAAGAGGTTTAAGTGGACATGGATGTGGGGCCTATAGTGATAGTTCCCATCACCGGGTTTAAGTGTACATAGGTGCGGGGCCCGTAGTGGCAGTTACATCACCAATATTAAGTGGTTTAAATGAACATGGTTTGGGGTCCGTAGTGGTAATTCCCATCACCAAGTTTAAAGATTAAAGCATCATGGGTATGGGGCCTACAGTGGCAATTCCCATCACCAAATCATGTTCTACTGTGTTAAGTGTGTTAAGTGGGTCATAAATACCCTATTTCTACTTGTGGACATAATTGCCACATAAAATGGTTGTTTGTGTTTAAGTACTGCATGATGTGTGTGATATTTGTTCATGTGTGTGTGTTTGTGTTATATGTACTGGGCATTAGCTCACCTTTTTGGAAACATTTTTAGATGTAAGTGTTAAGGGAGATGAGGATCCAGAAGATGACTTGGGTTTGGGTGAGCCACAAAGAGAGGAAGACAAATGTTACCATTATTATTATGGCGATTAGGTTTTAGAAGATTTATGATACTTAACTATAATAGATAGTATCTTTTGAGAATGTTATCTTGGTGTTTAAAGACTTCTGATGCGTTAGATAATTGCTATGGTTTGTGAATTTTTTTGAATTTTGGTGATGTATAAAATGCTTTTATATAGGAGTTACAAGTTAAATTATATTAGAGTTAATTTAAATCTTTAATGTGTTCTTATGGGATAAGGACACATGGCGAGTAGTAGCGCAGCCTGTGTTTTGAGGCATTACATAATCGTTTGATGATTTTGAATTGGAAACTCAAGTGGCATTTTTCGAATCATTAACCTAAAGCTTAGACAAAGTGCCAAGTTTCAACCAAATGGTTTCTTAAAAATAATTGGTACATCTAACTTAGAAGATTTTAAACTATCTCCAATCTAAGAAAGAAAAGCTAAAAAGACAACAATGTGAAGGGAAGATGTAAGATTGTAATATCTAAAGGGTTTGTTTCATTGCATTTTTTTTCCCTTTTGGCCTCTTCTTCTTGAAAAACCTCAAATTTCTAAATAAGTTCAATGAAATTAAAAAAGAAAAAAGTGGAAATTTGAAATCAATTAAGAAAAAGTTTAATAAAGTTAAGGCCAAAATTTTTCAGAATGACCATTTTATCTTTGAACTTGGTTTTATTGAAAATAGCTATGAAATAGCTCGATGATCTCAAATAAAGTCCCAAGACCCTAATTAGGTGAATAAAATTCTTTAGCAGTTATTTGTAGTCAATTAGAAAAGAGAAATTAAAGTTTGGAGATCCATTTTTGCAAAATAACCATTTTACTTCTATACTCGATTTGGAATCATTAAAGTTGACCAAAATCATTATACAACTTAATTAAAGTCATTTGGATTCATTCTTATAAGTCATTGGGAGTGATCTCTTGAAGTATGGACATAATTCACAAAAAATGAGCATTTTGCCTTTAAAGATAGTTTTATCAAATTTGGACCCAATTAGTTTAGAGGCTCCAAATGTGACTTCAAGACCTTAATTAAGTAAATAAAATCACTAGTAAATCATTTGGAGACAATTCAAAAAGGAAAATTTAAATTTGGATGTCAAATAAGTAAAGTAACCAAAATCCCTGTAATCTTGGTTTCTTTAAAGAGAGGTCAAATTCCTGAGATCATTCAACTAATTTGGGGAAAAAAGAATGAAATATTTTTCAGCTGAAATTTGTTGGAATAAATTGATAAGGAAATGCCACTTCTACAAAATTAGAAGGACATTTGGTAACTCGTGATGTTTTGACATAAACCCTAATGGTCCCCCTGATGGGTGTTGAATCCAACAAAATTAAAACCTACTCCTAAACAATTATATAATTTGTATACAGCAGTGAGTAGGGTCGTATCTACAGGGATTGGTTAAATATATTTCTATTAAAAGAAAATAGAGAGAAAAAGAGGAATGGGGGTTTTGTTTGTAAATTCAAATAAAACTGAAATCAGATAATAAAATTTTATAATGATGAAAGCCTAACCAAAGGTATCATTATAGTTTAATTCATAGAAATGATTATTGATGCAGATATTTTCTATTCATTATCTCAGATAAACTGGTTATGGTTATTAACAAGATCTAATAACCTATCTCTCCTTACTTTCTTGATAGTCAAAACAAGCTCTTTGATTACTTCCCTTATTGATTAAACAACCCTAAACAGGCTCTTAGGATTTAATCTATCAATAGCATTAAAAACAAGAGAGACCACCAATTCATGCTAGTAGATTGTAAGATAACCTATTTAAACAAGATTATATATCTCCATAACATGAATTTGATTATTTATTCTATAATCAAACATGTTATTGTGTCATAGAGATTAGAACTATCAAACAATTACGGATCTGACATTCTAATTGACAATATATTTAACTTGCTAATTGAATAGAAGAGCTCTAATTCATACCAATCAAACAAGATAATAATAACCAAACATTCAGTAGATATATAAATACCTAAAAATAAAGATAAATCAATTAGATCTCACAATTCTTAAAGAACTAAACTATTGACAATCCTTTGGCTAGAAGATTGTTTAGCCACACATGTTCATAACTAAACAAAATCAAAAAGTGAAAAAGATGAAAAATATATGTTTCAGGTGTCTCCTGCTTTTCCTATTCGGTTTCTTCCCTCCTCAACTCCCTCCTTCTGGAAAACGAAGAGATATATATATGAAAACCGAAAAATCTCCTGAAACGGCCAAACTTATCCATATACACGGTCTCAACCCACGGTTATACACAGCCGTGTATTTAAACCGTGTAAGCTTCTGTTTTTTTTCAAGCCAAACACACGGCCGTGTACTTAAACCGTGTAAGCTTCTGTTTTTTTCAAGCCAAACACACGGTCGTGCTTTGGAAATACACGCCCGTGTACTTCCCTTGTTTCTTCCAAAAAGCTATTTTCTTCGTGTATTCTTCTCCGATTTCAATCCAAGTCGATATCTCCTCTCAGAATATTGGTCCTCATCCCTGAAATTATCAGCCTTCTTCTCTTATATGCTGGCGGTGTAAATCCTTGACTTTGATCCAAATTGCAGATGACTTCTCTAAATCACTTGAATTAGCACTCTTGACTCCATTAAACCTGATTTATCACCATAATAAAATTAAGTACCATTTCCTTATGATTTCTATAAAATCAATAATAAATTAAAACAATTCATACTATAAAGATTGAGTATAAAATGGCTCTATCAAATTCCCCCACACTTAAACTCTTGCTTGTCCTCAAGCAATTGAATCAAATCAATTGAGAAACCCGGCATAGATTATACGAAATTTTTTTCATCATTTCAAGCATCTATTCTTTTATAATTCATGACTTGTAATTTTAATGTCTACTGCTCCAACCAAACTGGTTTCCTGTGATTAAATTACCATAGTCAAAATTTAATAGCTAATCTAAACAAAACAAACTTTAATCCTCATGTTTAGCAAAAGAACTTTTATTCCAAAAGTAAATACTTAATCCAATAAGGAAAAACACCCAATTAAACTTCATTGGATATTAGCAAGTATATAATCTTTGCAACATAAAGTAAAAACATATGGTATCTACTCTTTCCCTAGACTTTCTCCCTTTTTATTACAATTCTTATTTCATTCAATGATCTTTACATTCATATTCTTTTGATTTAATCAAGCATATATTTTGACGGGTTTTTGCCTGCTTCTTTTTCATGAACTTTCGCCTTTTTCACCCTTATCGTTATAGTGAGTTCATCGAGTCGGCAGCATCCCGAGCTCGTCACTCAAGTGACCGGGTTTTAAGATACCCCTACGGACTCTTCCTCACTCTAACATTCAAGTTCGAATACTCTTAACTCAATTACTTGAATCATTGGAGTAATGGCTATGCTTGATTCTTTTCCCCTTTTTTTTTTTTTTTAGAATGCTATCATAATATTAAGACTTTTTTTATAAAGGATCACTAAGGAGAAAGTTTCTTCTACTTCTTCCACTAAGTGTTATCATTGTTTCAAAAACAACTTCAAAGAGTATATAGTAACTAATTTTAACCTAGAAGTAAACTTGTTTATTTTTCATTTAAGAACTCGACCTACTCTTAGACTTCCAATTCTAAAGCTAAATACAAGGTAAATTTGTTTCTTAAAGATTTCACTACTTAATTTTAACCAAGTATTCTAATCACAACAGTAGGTGAGTAAAGCACTTGAACAAGTCAATTTCACGTTTTGTAGATACCTATTACAACATTTAGTATAATCTCCAGATTTCATGAAAATTTTGAAAATTTTGGCTTAAAATTTTGCCATATAATGCTTAAGGACAAATATTCAAAGTATGAGTATAATATGATTTTAGATGTTAGCTAATCATACTCAATTCTCCATTCTCTATATTTTATTATCCTCTCCCCCACACTTAGTTTGAACAGTGTCCGCACTGTTGCTAATTCAGCACAATTAAAGAGAAATTAAAAACATAAGGAACATTAGAGAATAAGAGAAAAGGAATACTGGTACTTCCCTGGTATAAAGTGTAAAGTGATAGTTCTCCCCTTAAGCACGAGAGAGTGTCATCTGATGATATGTACCCTTTCTGCAGCTAATCAAAAGAAAAAATCAAAACAAAACTAAAATAAAATAAATTGAAATATTTTTTTTTTGACATGGGTTGCCTCCCATGAAGCGCCTTTCTTTAACGTCTTTGGCTAGACATTCTTGGTAATTAATCGCAGTACTTGGGGTAAGTTAAACTGGTTTCTTCAATATTACACACTTGAAATCCTTCATAAAAAGGTTTCAAGCGATGACCATTGACTTTGAAAGTCTTACCAGTTTCAAGACTTGCGATCTCAACCGCACCATGTGAAAATATGTTAGTGATAACAAAAGGACTGATAGGAATCAAAATCCGACAAGCATTATCATTAAGGCAATAACTAAAGGATTTCGAATCTTGGCGATGAGGACCCATTTTGAGCAAATCGACCCCGGAATTATTTATATACTAACCTCTTTTATCTTATTCATGTATTTTATATTCCAACAGGAATACTTATCATGCTTTACAGGGCAATGGACAAACTCACTTAAACTCAGCTTGTGGGTTATCCATGGACCGACCTAAACCGGCGATGAGTTGGGCCGATGGATCCTATAGAAGACCGGCATCATGAAGAGCATTTCTTTTATGTATTTTTCATTTTATGAACTACTTTAGTTGTATTTTGGTTTTGGGATACTTTTATTTCTTTGTAACTTTCATTTAGGGTTAGCCACCTTAAAATTGGCAAACTTGTAATTTTGAGCACTTTTTAACCCTAGGAGTAGCAAGTATAAATACTTGCTTAAGAGATGGTTTGAGGAGATTATTTTTGCAGAATATACACCTCTTTTCACGTGTGAATTAGGGTTCATACCTTGGTTCCAACTCTTATCAATTTCAATTCTAAGACTTGAAATTGTGGCGAGTGCAACATCTTGAAATTGTGAGTTATATCAATTTCATTTTGTTGTGATTTCTTTTCTTCTCTAGTGTGTTGTATCTATGGTTGATTTGAGATAGTTCTTGGTCAGATTTACATGTTATTATTCACGAATTCTTGTGATTATTTGAAGGAAATTATCAAATTGATTCCATTCATCTTTAAGGTTTTCCTCGAAAACGTGATTTTCACCATTGGGAAAGGGATCTTACTTTACGGTTTTCTTTGTCAAATTGAGGCTTTATTTGCGTGGATTATATGAAATTACAGTGTTGTTAGAAGGCATTTTCTTTGGGGTATTCTGAATATATTATTGGTTGATTGAATTTCATCATTTCAACATTAGGGTTCATTTGAAAAGTGCCATTTTTTGATCTGATTTTGCCTAGACTTGAGATAGTTGATCTTAAGTCTTTTGGATGTGCTTTAAAGTGTGATTAGGCACATCAAGGACCAACCCATCGTGAGCGTAGTTTTCCAGAAAACAACTTCAATCGAAAGTGATAAAGTAATACTTTTTGACCTACAAAAAAATTCTTTCGAGAAATCATTTGATCATGAAAATCCTTTGTTTTTTCCTTGTAAATTTTAGTACTCTCATAAGCTTCTCTTCGAATTTCTTCAAGTTCTTGTAATTGAAGTTTTCTGTGCTCCCCAACCTCATCCATTTGCATGTTACATTGTTTTATAGCCCAGTACACCCTATGTTCCAACTCCACAAGGAGGTGACATGGTTTGCCAAATATCAAACGGTAAGAAGACATACCTATAGGGGTCTTGTAAGCTGTTCGGTAGGCCTACAATGCATCTTTAAGTGATAGGAATCAAAATCCGACAAGACCTATCATTAGGGCAAAAACTAAAGGAATTCAAATTTTGGCAATAAGGGCCCATTTTGAGCAAATCGACCCCGGAATTATTTATATATTAACCTCTTTTCTATTTTTCTTGTATTGTTTATTCCAACAGGCACACTTATCATATTCTATAGGGCAATGGACAAACTCTCTTAGACTCAGCTTGTGGGTTATCCATAGACCGACCTGAACCGACGATGAGCTGGGTTGATGGATCCTATAGAAGACCGGCATGTTGAAGACCAATTTATTTTATATATTTTTCATTTGCATGGACTATTTATGTTGTAATCATTTTGGGACACTTTTATTTCCTTGTAATTTTCATTTAGGGTTAGCCACCTTAAAAGTGGCAAACTTATAATTTTGAGCACTTTTTAACCCTAGGAGTAGCAAGTATAAATACTTGCTTAAGAGAGGGTTTGAGGAGGCTTATTTTTCACTTTAACATGAGAGGGCTTAGGGTTTCCTAATTCCAAAATTCTCTTATCAATTTCAACCTAAGAATTGGAATTGTGGCGAGTGCGACGAAGGCGAATTGTAAGTCATATCAATTCAATTTTGTTGTATATTCATTTCTTCTCTAGTGAGTCATATCTAGGGTAGATTTAGATCTTTCTTGGATCTATTTGTGGTTCTATTTTCGTGAACAAAAATCTTGTAAGATTGATTGTTTCATTGAACACTTGGATTACATACTTCATTGTTATTGTTGGCGTAAACTAGTGATTGAAAGGGAAAGTGGATTTCATTGGTTTATTGGTTTCTTTGATCTGATTTCCACGTGATATTTCAATCCTTATTGTGGTTATTTGGTTAATGTTATCAATAGAGATTACAATTAAATCATTTGGACAACATTTTCCATCAAAATCTTCAAAGGTGTCACGAGAATTACTTACTAGGTAGACCGGTTTTGTGATTGATTTGAGATTGTTTTCCTGAATTTTTTAATCATGCTTCTAAGTGGAATTAGGCACATCATCTTTTTGGTATCAGAGCTATATCATATTTGGATCTAAGATTTATTACATCCTAATTGAAGAATTGGTTACATTCATTGGAAATTGACACCTTTGTTCATAAGATTGAGACTAGTTTGATTGATATTATTTGTTTGTCTTTCAAATTGGTTTTTGAATGTGCTTAATATTGGTTTTAGGCACATCATGTTTTTGGTATCAGAGCACATGTTGAGAGAAGGGAATTGGTTTTATTTGATTTCGTGAAGTTAATCATCAATTAAGGTGATTTAGTGAAAACCGCAAATTGTGTTGTTGTTGTGGTTTTGAGATTGCGAAATTACCTTGGCTTGGAATTTAATTTGCTGATTGTTGGAGTTGGATTGGGAAGGTTGTTGTATCATTTTGTGATTAATAATTTTCGTGGAAGGAAGGAAGAATAGAAGTGTTGTTAATTCAACAATTGTTTGAGCTTGAAAAAATTACCTTGTTCTTGCCGTGACTAGTTGTGGTGTGAGAGAGGTTGTGAAGTTTGTTGTTGTGATTTCCATTGTGTAATTCTAAATTGGAGAAGTGCAATTTCTAGATTTGAGGTATGAGTTAAGGAAGCAATTTGAATTTCAAAACACATATTAAGTCATTGTTTAATTGTGTGTTCATTTGAATTTGAAAGTGGCTCCTTACCATTTGCGGAATATTGCAATTAATGATCTCATTTTGAATTTGAACTTAAGCTGCCTTTTGTTGTGAGTTACGGTTTGAAACTTGTATAGAAGTGAAGAAATACAAGTGTGGAAGAGTGTGTATGTGTGTGCTGCAACGTGTATAAAAGTTATATGTGTGTGGAGTTATGTTTTTGTAAAATTAGTGAAGGGTATGTATGTGTGGCGTTATGTGTGTATGTTAATTGAAGGTGTTGTAATGTGGTGAATTGTGTTGTGGTGAAGTGAGTGCAACGTGATTAGGTGTGTGTGGTGGTGTAAAATTGTGGAGTTTTGTGTAGTGCAAGGTGCTGCACATTAAGACTCATTGTGGGTGTAAAGCTTTAGCAAGAAAGGAAAGTTGAGTGGTGAAGTTTGAAATTCAAATATAAGCATTTAAGTGTGAAAGTTATTGAGTATTATTACTTAAACACTTGCTTAGTTGAATTCAATATCTTAACTACTTGGAAGTATTTATTTGTGCTTCAATTATTCTAATATACTTAAAGTGATAAGAAGTATTTATTGCATTGGTGACTTGTTGCACCGTGGGTGTACAAGTGTGTGTGTTGTTATCCAAACTTGTTATTGTGACGTGTTGAAGTGAAGGGAGTGTGCTACAAATTATTTGAGATTACATTTGTACTTCAGATAAATCGCATCCACAAACATGTCATATGATAGTGTGAATGGGGATATTGGCAATGAGACCAATAGCCAAGTGGGTAGCAGACTAGGTCGTCGAAATACAAGTGGAAGAACTCTAGATGAGCAACTTCAGGACCTTACCACAATTGTTGCTACATTGGCAACAAAAATTGATAGGATGACATTACCACCACCACCTATGGTAAACCTTCAGGCACCACCTAGAGTAGAGGGAGATTATCATGCTCTTATGGAAGATAGAGATGATAATTTTGGGCTTAATCCATACCCAGATAGGGAATTTAGACCACCTCGAGGACTAGAGTGTGCGAAGCTACAGATGCCTTCATTTGATGGTAGGGGTTCCGCAGATGATTACCTAGACTGGGAAGACCAAGTTGAGGGTCTTTTCAAGTGTTATGAGATTGATGAAGACTCCAGGGTATACCTTACAGCTATAGAATTCACAGGGCATGCCGCTTTGTGGTGGGAAAATATGGTGATCAACAGGCGAAGGGATAGAGAGACTAAAATACACACTTGGAGAGACATGAAACGAGTTTTGAAGAATAGGTTTGTACCGAAACACTATAGGCATGAGCTATTTATGCGTCTCCAGACACTGAGACAGAGGGGTAAAACAGTGGATGACTACGCACAGGAGTTTAAGACACTAGTGATCAGATGTGGATCAGTTGAATCTCCTGAACAAACCCTAGCACGTTTTGTATCTGGGCTAAAGTATGAGATAGCTTGTGTAGTTGAGCTTCAGAGATATAGTACACTTGATGAGGCTATACAGTTAGCCTTGAAAGTGGAAAGACAGAGGCAATCCTATTCATTCCAGGATACTAGGAGCAGACTATTAGGGAACCAAACTATTCAGGGTCAGTTATGTTCTCCTTCAGAGACACTAGAGATTCACCAGTAGTTGAGTACACCATTGGAGTATTCTGAGGTCTTAAAGGGCAATGAGCAATTAGGCCAACCACTAGAAGACCATCAGGATCAGCGACATACAAATAAGTTAGAAAAGGAGGATACAATATCAGTGAAATGGGTTGAGTTAGGGGACACCTCTGTAGATAATGGGTCATTATTTGTGTTGCAGAAGAGATACATCCTGGAAATGGAGGAAAGAAAACAATCACCACTTGTAGTATTTCAAATATTGGGATTTTGCAGAGATATTTCTTTAGGTGACTTGCTAAGAGGAAACAAAGTCTCTATTGCATTTGATCTACCAGATTTGAGGACAAATCTTTTTGAGGCCCGAGGAGATGATAGGAATCAAAATCCGACAAGACCTATCATTAGGGCAAAAACTAAAGGAATTCAAATTTTGGCAATGAGGGCCCATTTTGAGCAGATCGACCCCGGAATCATTTATACATTAACCTCTTTTCTATTTTTCTTGTATTGTTTATTCCAACAGGCACACTTATCATATTCTATAGGGCAATGGACAAACTCTCTCAGACTCAGCTTGTGGGTTATCCATGGACCGACCTGAACCGACGATGAGCTGGGTTGATGGATCCTATAGAAGACCGGCATGTTGAAGACCAATTTCTTTTATATATTTTTCATTTGCATGGACTATTTATGTTGTAATCATTTTGGGACACTTTTATTTCCTTGTAATTTTCATTTAGGGTTAGCCACCTTAAAAGTGGCAAACTTGTAATTTTGAGCACTTTTTAACCCTAGGAGTAGCAAGTATAAATACTTGCTTAAGAGAGGGTTTGAGGAGGCTTATTTTGCACTTTAACATGAGAGGGCTTAGGGTTTCCTAATTCCAAAATTCTCTTATCAATTTCAACCCAAGAATTGGAATTGTGGCGAGTGCGACGAAGGCGAATTGTGAGTCATATCAATTCAATTTTGTTGTATATTCATTTCTTCTCTAGTGAGTCATATCTAGGGTAGATTTGGATCTTTCTTGGATCTATTTGTGGTTCTATTTTCGTGAACAACAATCTTGTAAGATTGATTGTTTCATTGAACACTTGGATTACATACTTCATTGTTATTGTTGGCATAAACTAGTGATTGAAAGGGAAAGTGGATTTCATTGGTTTATTGGTTTCTTTGATCTGATTTCCACGTGATATTTCAATCCTTATTGTGGTTATTTGGTTAATGTTATCAATAGAGATTACAATTAAATCATTTGGATAACATTTTCCATCAAAATCTTCAAAGGTGTCACGAGAATTGCTTACTAGGTAGACCGGTTTTGTGATTGATTTGAGATTGTTTTCTTGAATTTTTTAATCATGCTTCTAAGTGGAATTAGGCACATCAACTTTTTGGTATCAGAGCTATATCATATTTGGATCTAAGATTGATTACATCCTAATTGAAGAATTGGTTACATTCATTGGAAATTGACACCTTTGTTCATAAGATTGAGATTAGTTTGATTGATATTGTTTGTTTGTCTTTCAAATTGGTTTTTGAATGTGCTTAATATTGGTTTTAGGCACATCATTAAGTCTTATGCTCCAATCCTTCCTGCTTGGATTGACAGTTTTTTCTAGAATAGACTTGATTTCTCGATTTGATACCTCTGCCAATCCATTGGTTTGAGGGTGGTATGCGGTGGAAGTGCGATGAGTGACATTGTACTTTTTAAGCAGAGTTTCCACTACTCTATTACAAAAGTGTGTGCCACGATCACTGATAAGAGCCTTTGGTGTCCCGAACATAGCAAAAATATGAGATTTGACAAAATCCACAACAACTTTGGCATCTTTAGTTCAAGTCGCTTTGGCTTCCACCCACTTTGAGACATAATCCGCAGCAAGAAAGATGTAAACATTACCGAAAGAAAGAGGAAAAGGACCCATAAAATCAATACCCCATATATCAAATATTTCACAAGCAAGAATAGGGGCAAGTGGCATTTGGTCTCTATGTCCTATGTTGCCAACTTTCTGACATCGTTCACAAGACTTACAAAACATATAAGAATCACGAAACAAGGTAGGCCAAAACAACCCACACCCTAACACTTTTTGAGCTATCCTCTTAGGGCCAATGTGTCCACCACATGCATATGAGTGACAAAATTGCAAGACAGAAGGAATATCGTCTTGAGAAATACACCTCCTAATGATTTGATCAGCACAATGTTTCCATAAATACAGATCATCCCATACATAGTACTTAGCATCACTTTTAATTTTATCTTTTTGAGCCCTAGACAAATCACTTGATAGTGTCTTAGTAACCAAATAGTTGACAATATCAGCATACTAAGGAATTGTCTTTTGAATAGAAAAGAGATGCTCATCTGGAAAATCATCTTGTAGTGGTATTGACTCTTCACTGATGAGTATTCTACTGAGGTGGTCGGCAATTAAGTTTTTGGAGCCTTTCCTATAGCGTATTTCCAAATCAAACTCTTGTAATAAGAGTATCCATCAAATAAGTCTTGGTTTCGCCTCCTTCTTAGCGAGCAGGTACTTGAGAGCTGCATGATCAGAGTAAACAATTACCTTAGTACCAAGTAAATATGATCTGAATTTTTCTAAAGCAAAAAACAACAGCCAAGAGTTCTTTTTCCGTTGTGGAATAGTTGCATTGAGCACTATCCAATGTTCTGGAAGTGTAGTAAATGACATGAGAAGCTTTTCCAACTCTTTGGCCAAGAACAACTCCAACTGCATAATTGCTCGCATCACACATAATTTCAAAAGGAAGGTTCCAATTGGGTGGTTGAATGATTGGAGTAGAAGTTAACTTATCCTTCAATATGTCAAAAGTATGCTTGCAGGCCTCATCGAACTCAAATGCCACTTCTTTTTGCAGCAATCTACATAGGGGCTGAGTAATCTTGGAAAAATCCTTGATGAAGCATCGATAGAATCCTGCACTCCGAAGAAAAGAGCGAATTTACCGTACACTTACAAGGTAAGGTAAAGATTTAATCAATTCTATTTTAGTTTTATCGACTTCAAGTCCCCTAGAAGATACAATATGACCTAGAATTAGGCCTTGTTCAACCATAAAGTGACATTTTTCATAGTTCAATACAAGATTCTTATCTATACATCTCTGAAGCACTTTTGTAAGGTTAGTCAAACATGAATCAAAAGAGTTACCATAGACAGTGAAGTCATCCATGAAAACTTCTATGATATTCTCCACATAATCTGAAAATATACTAACCATACACCTTTGGAATGTGGTTGGGGCATTGTAGAGCCCAAAAGGCATCCTTTGATACGCAAAAGTACCGAATGGACATGTGAAAGTAGTCTTCTCTTGATCTTCCGGCGCCACTAGAATTTGATGAAAACCTGAATAACCATCAAGACAACAATAGTGAGAATGGCCAGGCAAACGTTCAAGCATCTGATCAAGAAAAGGAAGAGGGAAGTGATCTTTTCTAGTTGACGCATTTAACTTCTTATAATCAACACAAACCCTCCATCCATTCTGAACACGCGTAGGAACTAACTCACCATTAGAGTTTTCAATCACAGTTAAGCCCGTTTTCTTTGGAACAACTTGAATAGGACTTACCCATTTGCTATCGGAAATTGGATAGATCACACCTGCATCGAGAAGTTTCAAGACCTCTTTCTTAACTACTTCCATTATAGGCGGGTTCAAACGGCGCTGAACTTCTCTTGAAGGTTTGCAATTATCTTCCATTAATATCTTGTGCATGCATGTGGAGGGGCTTAGTCCTTTGATATCAGCTATAGACCATCCAATGGCTTCTTTATACTCTCTCAACACCCGAATCAACTTTTCTTCTTCTAAAGTACCTAGTTTGTTAGAGACTATCATAGCAAGAGTCTCATTTTTTCCTAAGAAGATGTACTTTAGATGTTCGGGTAAGGGTTTTAATTCCAGCTTTGGTGCCTGCACAATAGAGGGAAGAAGTCTTGTGTTAGAAGGAGGTAAATTAATGTAGGACACACCATAGCTGATAGGTTTTAACGATTCCAGCTCACAAATCATGTCCTGCAAAACAGAAGATATTACAAACTTCTTCTTAAGATTTTTTAATGTATTAATAGTAAGACTCTTATTAAGTGCAATTTTCAACTCATCACCATCTATCAAGTCAAATGTAGCCTGTGTTAATGGGTCAATAACATCCATAACAAAAATAGGAGAGATATCACTAGGATATTTCATGGCATCATAAATGTTAAATCTAATCACTTCACCATCAAATTTCATAGTGAGGGTACCGTCATGTACATCAATTTTCATCCTGGATGTCTTAAGAAATGGTCTCCCTAATAATATCAGTGATGAATTATGAGAGTCATCATTTTCCATGTCAAGCCCATAAAAATCAGTAGGGAAAACCAGGCCATTAACTTATACTAAAACATCTTCTAGAACTCCCTTAAGATAAACATTAGACCTGTCAGTAAGTTGAACAATAACACTTGTTTCCTTCAATGGACAAACATTCAAACATTGATAAACAGACAAAGGCATGACATTAATCGAAGCTCCTAGATCACACATGGCTTTAGCAATTCCAAGATTACCTATTTTGCAAGGAATAGTAAACATACCTGGGTCCTTACATTTAGGAGGAAGCTTCTTCTGAAGAATAGCTGAAACATTCTCACCCACACTAATCTTTTCATTACCTTTCAGCTTTCTTTTGTTAGTGCACAACTCTGTAAGAAATTTAGCATAGCGAGGTACTTGTTTTATTGCATCAAGCAAAGGAATATTTACCTCAACCTTGCGAAAAGTTTCAAGAATCTCTTTTTCTTCAGCTTCATTCTTGGATTTCGCTAATCTAGAAGGGGAAGGGAGTGTTGTCACCATGACCTTTAGTGGTTCAACGAGGGATCCTTTGGTCTGGTTGTCCTGTTGGATCGGAGTCAAGATCTCTTTCTCAGTCTCTTCCTCAAGATTAGATCGGTGTCCTTTCTTATTTGATCCCTGCAATTCCATTCCACTTCTCAAGGTAATTGCATTAGCGCTTTGCTTTGGATTTGTGATAGTTTGAGAAGGTAACTTACCTTGAGTTTTTAACCTGTTTATAGAAGAAGCAAATTGGCTTACTGATGTGCCTAATTCCACTAAAGCACAATCAAAGAATCAAGGAAAACTCCTCAATTCACAAAACGCAAACCGGTTCACCTAGTAAGCAATTTCACGTGAACACCTTGTAGAATTTGATGGAAATGGTTGTTCAAATGATATAATTGTAATCTCTAATGATAATTTAACCAAATAACCACAATAAGGCTTGAGAATCACGTGGAAATCAAATCAAAATGAAGCAACACAAACCGTGAATTCCACTTCCCCTTTCAATACCAAATTAACGTCACAATGCACTAAAAATGATAGTGAATTCAATAACTAAAAGAACAATCAATCTTACAAGATTGATGTCCATGAATTACAATAACCAATAAGTCCAAGAAAGACTCAAATCTACCCTAGATATGACTCACTAGAGAAGAAATGAACAACAACAAAGATGAATCGATATTACTCACGATTTCTCCTTATTGCACTCGCCACAATTCCAACTTCTTGGATTGAAATTGATAAGAGAATTTTGGAATTAGGAAACCCTAAGCCCTCTCACGAAAATGTGAAGTGTTTTTCTGCAAAATTAAGCCTCCTCAAACCCTCTCTTAAGCAAGTATTTATACTTGCTACTCCTAGGGTTAAAAAATGCTCAAAATTACAAGTTTGCCACTTTTAAGGTGGCTAACGCTAAATGAAAGTTACAAAGAAATAAAAGTGTCCCAAAACCAAAATACAACTAAAATAGTTCATAAAATGAAAAATACATAAAAGAAATGCTCTTCATGATGCCGATCTTCTATAGGATCCATCGGCCCAACTCATCGCCGGTTCAGGTCGGTCCATGGATAACCCACAATCTGAGTCTGAGGGAGTTTGTCCATTGCCCTATAGAATATGATAAGTGTGCCTGTTGGAAAACACAATACAAGAATAATAGAAAAGAGGTTAATATATAAATAATTCCAAGGTCGATCTGCTCAAAATGGGCCCTCAACGCCAAGATTTGAATTCCTTTAGTTCTTGCCCTAATGATAGGTCTTGTCGGATTTTTAATCCTATCATCTCCTCGGGCCTCAAAAAGATTTGTCCTCAAATCTAGTAGATCAAATGCAGTAGAGACTTTGTTTCCTCCTAGCAAGTCACCTGAAGAAATATCTCTGCAGAATCCCAATATCTGAAATACTACAAGTGGTGATTGTCTTCTCTCCTCCATTTCCAGGATATATCTCTTCTGCAACACAAATAATGACCCATTATCCACTAAAGTTGCCCCTGTATCAACCTGTTCCACTGAAACTGTTTCCTCCTTTTCTAACTCATCTGTATGTGGCTGATCCTTATGGTCTTCTAATGGTTGGCCCAACTGCTCATTACCCTCTAAAACCTCTAAAGGTGAACATAACTGTTTCTGAACAGTTTGGCTCTTTGGTGGTCTGCTCGTCTGACTATGATCATCAGGATCCTCTGAAGGTTGGCACATCGGTGTCTGCATAATTTGGTCCTCCCAGTCTAGGTAATCATCTGTGGAACCCCTACCATCAAATGAAGGCATCTGTAGCTTCGCACACTCTAGCCCTCGAGGTGGTCTAAATTCCCTGTCCGGATATGGTTTAAACCCAAAATTATCATCTCTATCTTCCCTAAGAGCATGATAATCTCCCTTTACTCTAGGTGGCGCTTGAAGGTTTACCACAGGTGGTGGTGGCAATGTCATCCTATCAATCCTTGTTGCTAATGTACCAACAAATTTGCTAAGGTCCCAAAGTTGTTCATCTAAGGTCCTCCTACCTGCAACATTAGAACCCTGACCTCCACCAATTCGACTATATGCTACATCACTCATTCCTCCATTCACACTATTAATAGACATTTTTGTGGATGCAATCTATTTGATGTACCAATGTAATGTCTAGTAATTGTAGCACACTTAATTCACAAAACAAATTCACGCCAAAACCAACTCACTCCGCCACTTGCACACTACACACACAACACACTAAATTCACGCAACAATAATATGTTGCAACCCTTCACTTCCACGGTAGCAACAAACAAAAACTAACTAAGATGCTCCTTTAAATGGCAACAACAACAAAAAACGGCAACAACAACTAAACACTCCCACTTCCACCGTAATTACACACATACACGGCAACACATTCAAATTTGACACTCCTTAATGCACCTTTGCCACAAATGGTAAGAATCAATTTCAAATTCAAATGAAAGATAATCAATACCACTCTTTAACTACTTGAAGTAAATGGATGTGATTCAATTCAAATTATTTCCTCTTCTTCCACGCAAATTCAAATCTGGAAATTATACACTTCCACTTCCAATTTGCACACACAACACCATATACACTCCTACACACTCACAGTGCACTTTATCCACTTCAACACAATTTTTCAACCGAAATTAACATAAGAAAGGCAGCATTTAAATTTGAAAATCAATCCTCTTCACTAATTGCAATTCCTCCACATTTGGTAAGATGCAAATTTTCAAATTCAAACAAGCACAATTAACTCCTTCACTCTTAATGCTTGTTTTGAAATCAAATAACTTCCTTTCTTACACACTAATCAAATCTGGAAATTGCACATATCCTTCCACAATTCCGAATTCCCAATGCAATATAAACACTCTTAACTTCCTACACAATTCCGAATTCAACAATGCAAAACAAATAAAATTCCCTTCCTACACAATTTACACTTCCGAAATTGCACTACCTTCCTCTCCTTCACGGTGAAGTCTACAACATAGAAGTTTCAACAGGTACTTCAAAATCACTCCAACATGCAGCAAATTTAACTCCTACTCAAGACAATTCACTCCACTTCATACAACTACAACAACAATTTCAATTTTCCTCAATTTTGGAATTGATGATGTAAGAACATGAACCCTAAATTTCCAAAATTCAAAATCATATAATCCCTTCTCACAACCACAAGTAATTCACGGCAAGATGTAGATAACACAAACAAATTTCCGAAATTTCACTTCAACAATCCCTCCTCTTAAACCTTAAGCAACTCACGACAATAGGAAGATATCAATATAAGGATCAAAATCACAAATTCAACAATCCCTCCTCTTAAACCTTAAGCTCTGATACCAAAATATGATGTGCCTAATTCCACTAAAGCACAATCAAAGAATCAAGGAAAACTCCTCAATTCACAAAACGCAAACCGGTTCACCTAGTAAGCAATTTCACGTGAACACCTTGTAGAATTTGATGGAAATGGTTGTTCAAATGATATAATTGTAATCTCTAATGATAATTTAACCAAATAACCACAATAAGGCTTGAGAATCACGTGGAAATCAAATCAAAATGAAGCAACACAAACCATGAATTCCACTTCCCCTTTCAATACCAAATTAACGTCACAATGCACTAAAAATGATAGTGAATTCAATAACTAAAAGAACAATCAATCTTACAAGATTGATGTCCACGAATTACAATAACCAATAAGTCCAAGAAAGACTCAAATCTACCCTAGATATGACTCACTAGAGAAGAAATGAACAACAACAAAGATGAATCGATATTACTCACGATTTCTCCTTATTGCACTCGCCACAATTCCAACTTCTTGGGATTGAAATTGATAAGAGAATTTTGGAATTAGGAAACCCTAAGCCCTCTCACGAAAATGTGAAGTGTTTTTCTGCAAAATTAAGCCTCCTCAAACCCTCTCTTAAGCAAGTATTTATACTTGCTACTCCTAGGGTTAAAAAATGCTCAAAATTACAAGTTTGCCACTTTTAAGTGGCTAACGCTAAATGAAAGTTACAAAGAAATAAAAGTGTCCCAAAACCAAAATACAACTAAAATAGTTCATAAAATGAAAAATACATAAAAGAAATGCTCTTCATGATGCCGATCTTCTATAAGATCCATCGGCCCAACTCATCGCCGGTTCAGGTCGGTCCATGGATAACCCACAATCTGAGTCTGAGGGAGTTTGTCCATTGCCCTATAGAATATGATAAGTGTGCCTGTTGGAAAACACAATACAAGAATAATAGAAAAGAGGTTAATATATAAATAATTCCAAGGTCGATCTGCTCAAAATGGGCCCTCAACGCCAAGATTTGAATTCCTTTAGTTCTTGCCCTAATGATAGGTCTTATAGGATTTTTAATCCTATCACTTACCTGGTTCTCCAAGTTTTGAATGCTCTGCTTTGTCTCATCCTGAAATTGTTTTGTATTAACAGCAAGTGATTTAACAATTTCCTCAAGAGACATACCTGAATTGGAGGGAGCTTGTGGTACTTGGTTTGATGGCCTAGGCTGGAATTGTTGGAAATTTTGTGGTCTATTGCCATATTTGAAGTTAGGATGATCCCTCCCTCCAGGATTATAAGTATTCGAGTAGGGATCATATTTCCTTTGTGGCTGTCTTGGGAATCCTCCTATAGCATTGGCATGCTCATGACTGTCATCTTGCAATGTGGGGCACATGTCAATAGGATGATTAGGGGCAGCACAAATTCCACAAGCCTTCACCTGCTGTGTATTTCCGAGGGCTATCTACTAAATAAGGGAGGTTAGGTTAGAAATTTGATGTTCAAGGTTAGAAACACTTACCTCATTTACCTTCCTTGAAGAAGAATCATGTCTAAACCCAAATTGTTGTGAATTAGCAGCCATAATGGAGATCAATTCCCTAGCTTGACCAGGAGTTTTATTTACTATGGCACCTACACTAGCAGCATCCATCATCTTCCTCTCCATCGGAAGCAGACCTTCATAGAAGTATTGAATGAGAAGTTGTTCAGATATCCCATGTTGTGGACAGCTTGCACAAAGTTGCTTGAACCTCTCCCAATACTCATGAAGAGTCTTGGTATCCCTCTGTTTGATACCATAGATCTCTCTTCTTATGCCAGTGGCTCTAGATGCTGGGAAAAATTTGTTCAGGAAGAGCTTCACCATATCTGTCCAAGTAGTAATAGAACCTGGAGGCAAATAAAACAACCAATCTTTAGCTCTAGCACTTAAAGAAAATGGAAAGGCACGCAACTTGATTTGATCGTCGGATGTTCCTTGCGGCTTCATACTAGAACACACTATATGAAACTATTTCAAATGTTTGTGAGGATCTTCATTCTCAAGACCATGAAAAGTGGGTAGCAAATGTATCAAACTAGATTTCAATTCAAAATCAACAGCCAAATCAGGATACTAAATATAAAGTGGTTATTGAGTCACATCCGGTGCAGCCAATTCTCTTAATGTTCTCTCAGGATTTGCCATATCTTCTTCTTTTTCAAATTCAATGGATGAATCAAACAAATCCAGTGCCATGTTCAGTCTAGGGGATGAAGATATAACGGTTTCTTTTTTACGCAGCTTAGCTTCTCTTCGCAGTCTCTTAAAAGTCTTCTCATCCTCTGGATTATAAGTGAGTTCGCCTGTATGAGAAGAATGAGTCATGCAAGAATAGAAATAAATTTGACACCAATCCTTGGCAACAGCGCCAAAATTTGATCGGTGTCGAATCTAACAAAATTAAAACCTACTCCTAAACAATTATATAATTTGTATACAGCAGTGAGTAGGGTCGTATCCATAGGGATTGGTTAAATATATTTCTATTAAAAGAAAATAGAGAGAAAAAGAAGAATGGGGGTTTTGTTTGTAAATTCAAATAAAACTGAAATCAGATAATAAAAGTTTATAATGATGAAAGCCTAACCAAAGGTATCAATATAGTTAATTCATAGAAATGATCATTGATGTAGATATTTTCTATTCTTTATCTCAGATAAATTGGTTATGGTTATTAACAAGATCTAATAACCTATCTCTCCTTACTTTCTTGATAATCAAAACAAGCTCTTTGATTACTTCTCTTATTGATTAAACAACCCTAAATAAGCTCTTAGGATTTAATCTATCAATAGCATTAAAAACAAGAGAGACCACCAATTCATGCCAGTAGATTATAAGATATCCTATTTAAACAAGATTATATATCTCCATAACATGAATTTGATTATTTATTCTATAATCAAACATGTTATTGTGTCACAGAGATTAGAACTATCAAAAAATTATGGATCTGATATTCTAATTGACAATATATTAACTTGCTAATTGAATAGAAGAGCTCTAATTCATACCGATCAAACAAGATAATAATAACCAAACATTCAGCAGATATATAAATACCTAAAAATAAAGAATAGAATAAAAACAAATCAATTAGATCTCACAATTCTTAAAGAACTAAACTATTGATGATCCTTTGGCTAGAAGATTGTTTAGCCACACATGTTCATAACTAAACAAAATCAAAAAGTGAAAAAGATGAAAAATGTCTATTTTAGGTGTCTCTTGCATTTCCTATTCGGTTTCTTCCCTCCTCAACTCCCTCCTTCTAGAAAACGAAGAGATATATATATGAAAACCGAAAAATCTCTTGAAATGGCCAAACTTTTCCATATACACGGTCTCAACCCACGATTACACACGGCTGTGTATTTAAACCGTGTAAGCTTCTGTTTTTTTTCAAGCCAAGCATACGGCCGTGTGCTTAAACTGTATAAGCTTCTGTTTTTTTCAAGCCAAACACACAGCCGTGCTCTGGAAATACACACCCGTGTACTTCCCTTGTTTCTTCTAAAAAGCTATTTTCTTTGTGTATTCTTCTTCGATTTCAATCCAAGTCGATATCTCCTCTCAGAATATTGGTCCTCATCCCTGAAATTATCAGCCTTCTTCTCTTGTACGCCGGCGGTGTAAATCCTTGACTTTGATCCAAATTGCAGATGACTTCTCTAAATAACTTGAATTAGCACTCTTGACTCCATTAAACCTGATTTATCACCATAATAAAATTAAGTACCATTTCCTTATATTTCTATAAAATCAATAATAAATTAACACAATTCATACTATAAAGATTGAGTATAAAATGGCTTTATCACCCCCCTACCCTTCTTTTTCCTATACCCTAGCAAACTTTTTACACCCTTAAAAGCTCGAACTTAATTGTCAGAAGTAGTACCCCCCTTCCATTTTTCATCAAAATTCCTTTAAGGTAAAACCCACAAAAACTCTACTATAACCTTAATCAACAACCAAACCCTAATTGCTCCTTAATCTTCTTACTAACCTAGCTTGTTTCTTGTAAATTTTAGGCGCTGATCAAGTTAGAATATTGGTGGGGGTCTCTCAAGATCATGGTTTGTAAGTGATGGGAATCAACCTTATGGATTTAGCAATGGGAAAACCTAAATTGGATGCATGAGCCTAGAAATCCACATATTACCATGTTTTATCTAATAATACTTTATCTTTGCATTTTAGCAGGTATATTTATCAGTTTTTACAGGATAGCTAAATAACATGCACTAAGGATCAAATTGTGGGACATTTTTGGAATCACCTCCAATAGTCTACAATATGTTCAATTGAAGTGAAGAACTGGCCACTTGAAGATCATTTGTACTTGTAATTTGTTGCTTTTGGAATGGGGCCACTTAAGTGGCTTATTTGTAATTTTTTGTTATTTTTACCTTAATTGGAGCAAGTATAAATAATTGTTAACTAGGGTTTTGAGAGAGCTTTGACATTTTGAAAAAGACACATTCTTTGCCGTGAGGGTCCCTTGCTTGTAAAAAGATCTCTTATCAATTTCACAAGTGAAATTGTGGTGAGACCAACTTGAGTGGATTGTGAGTAATATCAATCTTTCTCTTGTTGTTTTTTTTTTAAAAAAATTGTATTTAGTGAGTTATATCCAAGTGCAATTTGTTGGTGACTTGTTATTATCCATGTGAATTAAGGTTCTTCCATTTCAGATTTGAATCATTTCAATTTGAGTGGAATTCTAGTTCATTTCCATTGTTATCCATTGATACTTACATAATTGCTTTGTTCTATATGTCAATTTAGCATCAATTCTCATAAATTAGGGAACATTTGTGAAGTTAATGATCAACACCAATTGTTGATTGGAGTTTGTTATTCACACCACTTGTTGATGTGTTTGCTAGCCAATTAGAAAGGCATATCATCTTTTTTTGGTATTAAAGCAAAGGTTTTGGAGTAGGGTTTGTGTGAACTTCAATTGGAAATTAGGGTTCTTGAATTTTACTTCTTGATTAGAATTGTTAAAGTGGAATTGAAGTAGTTAATTGTGATTTTGTTGTGTTATATTTGTTGTTGTTAAATTAGAAGTGGAGATTTTGTAGTAATCCTTGTGATCTTCATCTTGCCATGAGAAGAAGGGGAAGTAGGAAGTGTATTTCATTGTGTGTGTTTCACAATTGAAGTACATTATTTGTGAAGGAAGAAAAGTGAATTTCCTTGTATGTTGTTTCGGAATTGATGAGTGTAATTTACATTTCTAGATTTGCTTTTGCGTGGAGGATTTGGAAACTATTTGAATTAAAAAACAATCATTAATTTTGAAGAGTTATTGTGTAGTATTGATTGAATACAATTTGAATATTTTGAATTATTTCTTACCGTTTGTGGAGAAGCTTCATTAAGAGTTACATTTGTGTTGTTGTTGCTGTGATTGGAAGAGGGGTGAAGTGCGTTTCTGTTGCACTGTGAGTGATGTATGTGTGGTGTAGTGATTTGTGTGGTGAAGGGTGCAACGTGGTGTATTGTTTGTGTTGTGGTGAAGGGTGGTAGCACTGTAGTTGTAAGTGTGTGTATGTGCCGTGGGTGAAGAGTTTTGTAGTGGTTAAGTTTTGAATTTCAAAAGCAAACATTAAAGTGTGGAAGTTATTATGTATTAATGCTTTAAACACATTTTTCTTAGTTGGAATCATTAACTTACCATTTGGAGAAGTGTTTATTATTACTTCTACTTATTGATGCCATGATTACAAGTGTCTGGGTATGTAGAGCCTAAGTGGAGTTTTGTGTTTTCTTTTGTAGTGATTATTGCGTGACATTGAAGTGTGGTGGTTGTGAAGGGGTGATTATGAGGTGTACTACATTGCTTTGAATTGTCTTTGTAATTCAAAAAATCAAGTCCACAACTATGTCAAATGATAGTGTAAATGGGGGAATTGGCAATGAGGCCAATAGCCAAGTTGGTGGCAAACAGGGTCATCAAACTGCAGGTGGAAGAACATTAGAGGAACAGCTTCAGGACCATACCACCATTGTTTGCTACATTAGCAATAAAGATAGATAGGATGACGATTCCACAACCACCATGGCAAATCCTCAAGAACCACCACCTAGAGTGATGTGCTCAAAACCAATTTGAAACACAATCAAATGACTCAAATAAAACAAGTCTTAATTCAATCACAAACCAGCCCACTAAGGAGACAATTCACGTGAACACCTTGAGATTTAGATGGAAAATGTCGATCAAATGATGTAATTACAATCCCTATTTGTAACATTCAACAAGTAACCACAAAAAGGATTGAAATCCATGTGAAAATCAAATCAAAAGAAAGCAACAAACCATGAATTCCACTTCCCCCCCTTCAATCCCAAATTTACGCCAATCACTAAATGATATATATAATTCAAGTACTAAAAGAACAAATCAATCTTACAAGATGATTATCCACGAAATACAACCACAAATATGTCCAAGAAAGATTCAAATCTACCCTAGATATGACTCACTAGAGAAGAAATGAACATATAACAAAGATGGAATCGATAGACTCAAAATTCCCCTTCATCGCACTCGCTACAATTCCAATTCTTGGGTTGAAATTAATAAGAGATTTGAACTAAGGATGAAGCCTAATTCCACACGTGAAAGTGTTTGATTCTAATATGCAAAATGGCCTCCTCAAACCCTCTCTTAAGTAAGTATTTATACTTGCTACTCCTAGGGTTAGAAAGTGGTGAAAATTACAAGTTTGCCACTTTTAAGGTGGCTAGTCCTAAATGAAAATACAAGGAAATAAAAGTTTCACAAAACCAAAATACATCCAAAATAGTTCATAAAAGAATAAATATATAAAAGAAATGGTCCTTCATGATGTCGGTCTTCAAGAAGCTTTTGAATCAGGTTCCATTGACAACCTTGATTCGCTCAATAGTATGGGTGTTTTTTGCATCCTATAGGACTAACAAATGAACCTGCTGAAATGCATCAAAAAATAGTGTAAAGATATAGGAAGTAGGTTAGTTTTCTCAAGGTTAGGTTTCTCTAGCAAAACCCTCAAAGCTAGATTATGGAGATCCTTAGCTTCGCCTGGTGATAGGTCCTGGAAGAGTTTGATTCCTATCATCTCCTCGGGGTTCTAGAAGATTTGCCCTCAAACTGATGGATGTTCG
>JBBMOL010002184.1:0-27597 GCA_037954665.1 Laguncularia racemosa | reverse complement strand
GGTGTGCCCACGGTTCATGACACGGTCGTGTCTTTCCATGTGTTGTCTGGGAGTAAATTTAACTTGATCTTTTAATCTTCAATTATGCTCCTTTTGTGATCTTTCTCCTTCTCTTTAGTATTATACCCTGAAACATGTATTTTCATCTGTTAAGTACCGAATCCGCATTGATTTTATTCAAAAGATTATACAAATTCATTCTTAATGCCCATGATTTATAAGGGTTAATTTACTCTTATCACCTGTCGAGTCTAATTTTTGAATTCCCATTCCTAATCCGATCTACACTAGACCCTATGCTCATCTAATATAGATCCTCGACTTGAGTTAGGAATTTCGTTTGATTTTTGGAGTCGCCACCTAACTGTTGTTGGGAAATATTGAATTAAGACTAAAGGAGCGGATTAGTCTTAATTTGGACCACTAGTCCCCGTTATTTCCTCTTCTCGTTTTTATGAAAAGAGGAAAAGGGAAAACCAGAGTTTCTAAGTCCTGAGGCTAACCTATTAAAACCTTTACGGTTACCACCTAATCTCCTGAAAATGTTTCTCTTTAGAAATGTGTTTTATTGTGTTTCTGTTACTTTATGTTTTTGAATTATTTTAAGAAAATGATTTTTCATTCATTTTATGGGTTGACCCGAATGGGTGCCTACGTACCTGTTACTCAGGATCAAACAAGCCGTAGTTCGCTTTTCTGAAAACCTTAAGTTGGTTTGGTGAATTTTAATTTATGAAACCTCTTTTAGTTTATGTTCTTACCATTTTTGGGATTTTTTTCTAAAAAAAAGCCTTCTAAGCCTAAGCTTTGATTTTATTTTGAAAATGATTTTAGGAAAAACATCAATTTTGGATTTATTTGAAGAAAGGGATTTTTCTAAGTGCTAAAACTCATTTTTTATGATTCTTTTATAATTTTTGAATTTTTTTTTATGATTTTCATGATTTTTATGATTTTTTTGTTATTTTTGTGATTTCTGAGAATTTTGTGGGTTTTTTGTGATTTTTGGGAATTTTTGTTGATTTTCGTGATTTTTGGGATTTTTGGGAATTTTTATTGATTTTCGTGATTTTTAGTTTATTATCTATCCTATTTTGACATCTAAAATTTTATTATTATTTTTCTATATTTTATTATTTATTTTACATTATTAAATCCTAAAAAACCTAATTTCTACATTTTCCTATTTATTGAAAATAAAACCTAAACCAACAAATAAATAAATGGCTAAAGAAATAACAAAATAATAAATAACACATAATAAATAAATAAATAAAATAAAAAATATGGAAAACCCGATTTACCTAGATTCGGGTCGGTGCGCAGGTCGGGTCGGTCGGGTCGAATCGGGTTTGGTCGGATCGATCGGACACGGCGGTGGGGAAGGCTCATTCACGGCATTCCGGTGGCCTTTTGCAGCGAGTGAGATGTCGAATCCTAGCTTCTCGAGGTTGCTGAATCCAATGGTGGCGGTGGTTTGCTCCCAGATCGCCTCCTGGTGGTGGTTCAACTTCGGCCGGTGCTTCGCGGTTTTGGGTCTCCTCCGATGCTCTCCGATTTGCACTCTTTCCTCACTTTCTCTCAATTGTGATTCCTCCTTTGGCTTCCTCCCTTCGATTCCTATATATAGACACTTGAAACCGAGCTGGATAAGCTCGGATTTCCTCCAATTGAAGCTGATCGGATTTTCGGTTAGAAAAACCAACTCCGATTTGTGTAAATCCTTTGATTTGTTGCGATTTGATTCCAATTAGATAATGTTTATCTTATTTCTGTTGAAGATCTGTTGGATTTGTGCAAAAAATCGAATTGAAACGGCCGAAATTCGAATTTTCTCTTCTGCCGGCGATCTCGGACCCGAGGTAGACGACGATCACGCGCCCGGTGCGTGCGTTTCCTCCAGCCAATCGGATGCTGCCACGTGTCCTGGATAAGTAAAAAAATTGCAAAACGTGGAAACTGCTCCTCCCGCGATTCGAACCCCTGATCTCGCACCCGCACCGCGCCTTAGCCCATGGTCCGGACCAGCTGAGCTAGCCCACTTTCCTGATTTTTCTAATTTCGCAAATTGCATATATGCAATGCGATTTTTCTATTTTTTTGTATTTTTTGAAAATTCCAAATTTTGTAAAAATTGTTTATTATTTATTACTGCTATTTCTGAAATCATTTTTTCAAAATTGATGTGTTTTCCTATTTATTTTTATTTTTTGAATATTTTTATTATTTTTGGTAAATTAGAGAAAAATTGGAAAAAATTGGGAAAAATTGAAAATTGATTATTATTGAAAATTATTGATTCCTAGGGCAAAAATGGGGTGTTTACAAAGATTATGCTATCTCGTGGTGGGATCAACTGGCGACCAACAGAAGGAGGAACATGGAGTATCCTATAGATAGCTGGCATGATCTTAAGGCTGTGATGAGAAAGCGATTTGTTCCCAGGTACTATTACAGGGAACTTATGCAAAGGTTGCAAATGTTGAGACAAGGTAGTAGGAGTGTGGAGGACTACTACAAAGAGATGGAGATGATCATGACCAGGACTGATGTGGATGAGGAAGAGGAGGCCACCATGGCACGATTCTTGGGTGGTTTAAACAAAGAAATTGCTGATAGGGTAGAATTGCAACATTATGTGGAGTTGGAGGATATGGTGCATCTAGCTATCAAAATTGAGAGACAACTCCAGGGCAGAGGTCCATACAGGTATGTTTCCAAACCTTCTTCCAGTTCTCATTTTGCATGGAAGGGTTATGGAAAGTCTGATCTTAAGGGAAGTAAGCCTACTACTGATGTTGCAAAGGGAAAGGTAGTTAGGGTTTAAGCTGAGAAACTTAAGGAGGCTAAACCCAAGGGCAGGAACAGGGATATTAAATGCTGGAAGTGTCAGGGTGTAGGGCACATTAGCAAGGATTGCCCTAATAAGAGAACAATGGTGATAAGAAATGGAGAAATTGTGACAGATGATAATGAGAGTGCAGATGATGACATGCCCGAGCTGGAGGCTTGTAGTGATGCTGGTAGTGTTGAGGAGGCTGTGAGAGGTGACCTATTTGTAGCTAGGCATGCACTGAGTACCCAGCTAAAGGAAGATGGTCCTGAGGAACAGAGAGAGAATCTGTTTCATACTAGATGCCATGTTTAGGGAAATGCATGTAGTGTGATTGTTGATGGAGGGAGTTGTACTAATGTGGTGAGTACACTCTTAGTTAACAGGTTGGGATTGCCTACTATACCACATCTAAGGCCATACAAACTTCAGTGGCTTAGTGACTGTGGAGAGATTAAGGTGAACAGGCAAGTCCTTATTTCTTTTTCCATTGGCAAATACTGTGATGAGGTGCTCTATGATGTTGTTCCTATGCATGCTGGTGACATCTTGTTAGGTAGACCATGGCAGTTTGATAGGAAAACCTTACATGATGGATATCTCAATAGGTACTCTTTTACTAAGGATGGCAGGAAAACCATTTTGGCACCACTGTCCTCTAAAGAAGTGTATGAGGACCAATGTAAATTGGAGAGGCTAAGAGTGGAGGCCGAAAGTAAAGAGAAGGAGAGTAGAAAGAGCACTTCAGAAGAAGAGAAAAACAAGAGTAAAAATCAAAAGAGTGGAAAAATTGAGAAGAGTGAAAAGAAAGAGGGGAGTGAAAAGCAAGACAACAATCGACCAGGAGAGAAAAAGAGTAAAAATGTGAGCTTGATTGTTAGGTCCAGTGAGGTTAGGAATGCTTTGAGTGCCAATAGACCTATATTTGTACTTCTGTACAAAGGGGCTTGCTTGGCCACTAATGACATTAACCCATGTTTGCCTAGTGTGTTTTTTGATTTGTTGCAGGATTTTGGAGATGTATTTCCAGAGGAGTTACCTAGTGGACTTCCACTAGTCAGGGGCATAGAGCATCGAATTGACTTCATCCCTGGAGCTGCCATACTCAACTGACCTGCATACAGAACTAATCCCAGTGAAGCCAAGGAGATCCAGAAACAAGTTGAAGAGTTGCTGGAGAAAGGGTATGTAAGAGAGAGTCTGAGTCCCTGTTCAGTTCCTGTGATTCTAGTGCCTAAGAAGGATGGGACTTGGAGGATGTGTGTAGATTGCAGAGCCATCAACAAAATCACTGTAAAGTATCGTCACCCTATTCCTAGGTTAGATGATATGTTAGATGAATTGTATGGTTCTTGCTTGTTTACAAAAATTGATCTGAAATCTGGTTATTAATTAGATACGCATGAAAGTAGGAGATGAATGGAAGACTGCATTTAAGACTAAATTTGGTTTGTATGAATGGCTTGTCATGCCTTTTAGTCTTACTAATGCACCTAGCACTTTTATGCGACTGATGAATTATGTGCTGCGTGAGTACTTAGGTAAATTTGTTGTGGTATATTTTGATGATATCTTGATTTACTCTAAGTCTTTGGATGATCATGTTATGCATGTGAGTTTGGTGTTAACAAAACTGAGAGAGGAAAAGCTGTTTGCAAATCTTAAGAAGTGTAGTTTCTGCATGGATAGGGTTAATTTTCTAGGATTTATTGTGTCTAGTCAAGGAGTAGAGGTTGATGAAGAGAAGATGAAAGCCATTAAAGAGTGGCCTAGACCTAAGACTTCTAGTGAGGTGAGGAGTTATCCTGGACTTGCTGGTTTCTATAGGAGGTTCATTAGAGATTTTAGCACAATAGCCGCACCTTTGAATGAACTTGTGAAAAAGAATGTTAGTTTTACTTGGGGTGATGCATAAGAACATGGTTTCAATGAACTTAAGAATAAATTGTGTAATGCACCATTGCTTGCTTTGCCTGATTTTGATAAAACTTTTGAGATTGAGTGTGATGCTAGTGGCATAGGGATTGGAGCTGTATTAATGCAGGATCACAGGCCACTAATGTATTTTAGTGAAAAATTGAGTGGGGCAGCATTGAAGTACCCAACATATGATAAGGAGCTGTATGCCTTAGTACACTCACTGCAGACTTGGCAACATTATCTATAGCCTAAAGAGTTTGTTATACACACAGACCATGAGAGCCTAAAACATCTAAAAGGCCAAGATAAGCTGAATAGGAGACATGCTAAATGGGTGGAATTCATTGAGACCTTCCCTTATGTGATCAGGTACAAGCAGGGTAAGGAGAACATTGTTGCTGATGCGCTGTCAAGAAGGTACACTTTACTTAACTCTCTTAGTACATCTTTGTTAGGATTTGAGTTGGTGAAGGAGCTGTACCCACATGATGTTGATTTTTCTGAGATTTTTGCTGCTTGTATTGACGGGAATAGGATGAATGATTATTATGTGTCTGATGAATTCTTGTTCAAGAAAAGTAAGTTGTGTATTCCTAGAGTTTCTGTGAGGGAATTACTAGTTAAGGAAGCACATGGAGGGGGCTTAATGGGGCATTTTGGGGTAGACAAGACCTATGATATGCTGACTCAACATTTTTTTTTGGCCTGACATGAGACATGATGTGCATAAAGTTTGTCAACACTGTATCACATGTAGGGAGGCAAAATCCAAACTGAAACCACATGGACTGTATACACCACTGCCTGTTCCTGATGAACCTTGGACTGCTGTGTCTATGGATTTTGTGCTTGGGTTACCTAGGACTAGGAAGGGTAGTGATAGCATCTTTGTTGTGGTTGATAGGTTTAGTAAAATGGCTCATTTCATTCCTTGTCATAAAACTGATGATGCTATATACATTGCTGATTTGTTCTTTAAAGAGGTAGTACGTCTGCATGGCATACCTAGGAGCATTGTTAGTGATCGGGATGTAAAATTTTTGAGTCATTTTTGGAGAGTATTGTGGGGAAGGTTGGGAACTAAACTGATGTTTTCAACTACCTGTCACCCACAAACTGATAGGCAAACTGAGGTGGTTAATAGGACTTTAATTCAGTTGTTGAGGGCAATCATAGAGAAGAACATTAGGACTTGGGAGGATTGCTTACCATTTGTGGAGTTTGCATATAATAGGGCTGTACATAGCACTACTCATTGTTCACCATTTGAGATTGTGTATGGTTTTAATCCACTGACTCCTATTGATTTATTGCCATTGCCACCTAACAAGTTTGTGAGTTTTGATGCTGATTCTAAAGCAGATTTCATGAGAAAGCTACATGTACAGGTAAAGAGTAGGATTGAGAAACAAAATGCCAAGGTAGCTTCAAGGGTGAACAAGGGCAGGAGACCTATGATTTTTCAGCCTGGAGATTGGGTTTGGGTGCATTTTTGCAAGGAGAGGTTTCCATTACAGAGGAAATCCAAGTTGAACCCCAGGGGCGACGGTCCATTTCAGATACTTGAGAGAATCAATGACAATGCCTACAGAGTTGACTTACCAGGTGAGTATAACATTAATGCCACTTTTAATGTCGCTGACTTGAGTCCTTTTGATGTAGGTGATGCTTTTGATTCGAGGATGAATCCTTTTGAGGAGAGGGGGAATGTTATGGAAGAGCCACTATCCCAAGTTCAAGGGTTGAATCAAGAAGAAAGTCAAGTGGCTGAAGTTGAAGTTCAAAGGGATTCAAGTCCAATAAGCCAACCTCAAGGACCAATCACAAGATCCCGAGCTAAGAAGCTGCAACAAATCTTAATTTCTCATGTACAGGGTTTGATAAACATCACAAGTGAGAAGCTTCAAGGAATCCAAAGCTTCGGGGTATGGGATGATCAAAGGGAACTTAATGTGATGGAAATCAAGTGGGAAGAACTGGTCCAGGATCAAGGCTACCGCCCTTGAAGCCGGCCTTTAAATATACGCCACCGGCCTTGAGCCGGCCTTGATAGCCGGCCATCGTTTAATTATGTTGTATTTTTCCTTATTTCGTGAATTATGATGTATTGCTTGGATGTCTTCATATATATACCAAGATAAGACGATGTAAAGGGGAGTTTTTTTCATCTTTGAAATACCAGAAAGCTTGTCGCTTCAATTCCTTGCATTCTTGATTGAATGCATGCTAAGAAACTTTCAGGAGAGAGTTGATCGATCTTTTCCTACGGAGAGTTTCAAGGTTAGGGCTTGATTAGTTCTAGCTTGTTCATCGATCCGTCTAAGAAAACCTAAATCTAAACTATCTTAGGGTTTGATTCCAATTAGATCCGTAGGTTTTCGTGTTGTTGTTGTGGGGATCCATAATAGCCAAAGGGGTTCTCAAGCACAACTGCGGTGGTTTCTGGTATCAATACCACTTTTAGGGTGGCCAGTTTTAAAGATAATTACAAACAAATGAATGTGTCCCAAAAGAAAATTACAAAATAAAATGATCTAAAAAACAATTACAAAATACAAAAATAATATAAATCCTCAAAGAGCCAATGCTTCAAAGCGATGTTAATCACAACGGGCCATTAGATAATAATCTGATGATGTCTCGTAGCGATCAACAAATGTAAGTCATTTGGCATCCTGCAAAGAAATATTATTGTACCTGTAAGATTATTACTCAAACATTTATTAGATAAAAGAAATGAGGTGAAATATGAGTGATTTAGATCATCATCTAAATTGAGTTTTAAAAACATCTAGGTTATTGGAAAAATTCCCATCACTTAAGTACATATGTGCGGGATGAAGATGACGAAGAGTACTTGTACTATTATATGATTAAGTAAAGATTATCATTTGAAGTCTTTTGAGCATTGCTAGGGTTAGTTTGATTTTAGAGGATTAGAGTACTGAGAATAGTTGGTGCTTAGAGTATTTTACATTGATGTATCGAGATCTTTTTAAAGAAGTGTGTAGATTGTGAATAGGACTCAATTTAGCCATTTATTTATAATGTCAAATGCTTATCTTGATTATGGTTAATAGGTATTATAGATTTTATGATATAAAGTGGTTAAGAGCCTTAATGTGTCTTTACCCCATAAGGACACATGGCAGGTTGTGATGTCGTAGGTTCTAGGGCATTAGATGGTTTAAATAAGAAATTTATAATGAATTCAGTGCTTGCCGCAGCAGGTTTAGCTTTCATGGGGGCTCTAATGTTAGAAAAAGAGAAAACATGGCAAAATGTAATCATGAATTTGACAGTGCTCAACTTTTTGGCATTTTTGTTATTGTAAAAGCAACCCGTGGCAGTTCCACACTCATGTGGAGGACTTTAAGGCTATTGTGAGCTATTTCATATCAATTCAAGTTTGGCTTATTAAGTAAAGTGCAAACTTGGCAACAGATGTGTTAGCGAAGAACACTTTGAACGATTTGTGCCCTACAAACTAGATGATTTCTATTCCTCCTTCTTTAGTTGATATTTTAAGTTTTGAACTATGTTATGCACCCATAAAAGATGCCTTAAATGTTGATGATTTAGCCTATATGTAACTATTTTGTCCATTATAATGAATTATTTTTTTTGCCAAAAAAAAAAGAAAACTAAAAGGGTCTAGGGTTTGGCATATTTAGGTAACCTCATTCTCATTAAACTATATTGATTAGTGATTGCACCTTAGAATTTTCTTGATTTTGTTACTTTGTCATTCAAGATTATGCTTAAGCATTTGTGTAATTGCTAAGGTTACTAGATCAGAGAAGATATATTTATACCTGAATATTTTAATTACAAAAAGTATTTTTCCTATGAGGTTCATTGTTTTTTGTGTTTTAGTAATCCTATGGCTCACTTACCTTCTATAATAGAATAAATGGGGAGTAAAATTTTTTTTTCGTAAAAATGAATCTTATTGGTAAAAAATTAAAAATTTATATTGTAGTATTTATTTCATATAAATTTTTATTATAAGAAATACTTTCTCAAATGTTTACCACACTTCATTAATTGTAATATTAAATTAAGAATATGACAACAAAAAAACCCAGTATATTTCCATTTAATCGTTATGGAATAGAACTAGTAATTATATTTTAAGCATTACTTAAACTTTTTGTTCCTTATGGAGAGAATAAAAAATACTATCCTATAAAAGGTAATAACAATTCTCAATAGAGAGGAAAGAGAAAAGTTATTAGGAATACAAATTTTCAAATCAATTTACAAATAAATGAGATAATGGAAAGTACTTCGAAAATAATTATTCTATAAACAAGTTCTTTGTGTTCTATTACTTTTATTCTTGACACATTTCATTTTTAATATCTCTACTTTATCAAATGCAGAGAAAAGAAATTCATTAAATATACAGTGGTACAAGCGATACTTTCCCAACATTCACATAACGAAATCTACTTAAGTTCAAGCCTTACACTGCTTCAAAAACTTAATTAACTAGTAGACGATATGTTGGCACAAGAAGCAAGTGTTTGGCTCGTGGTACAGACAAACCGAATTCCTCAGTCATATCCAAGTGCTCTGCCGACATGCCTATAGGAAGTTCCCAATTGAAGCAATGCACAAGCTGAGCCAAAACGAGTTTGGCATGTATGAGCCCTAATTGCATCCCAGGACATCTTCTCCGCCCCGAGCCAAAGGGTATGAGCATGAAATCCCGTCCCTTGACATCTATACTACTATTTATAAATCTTTCAGGCAAGAATTCTTCAACATTATTCGACCATATATTACGGTCTCTTCCAATAGCCCAAAAATTTACAATAACTCTTGATTTCTTAGATATTTTATATCCATTAATTGTAGTGTCCTCTCTGGATTCACGAGGAACTAGTAATGGTGCTACAGGGTGTAGTCTCAAGCTTTCCTTCACCACCATATCTAAATAACTCAATTTTGGTAAATCCACTTCCTCAACCATTTTGCTCATGCCAACAATAATTTCTAATTCTTCTTGAAGACGATTTAGGACTCGTGGATTCTTCACGATTTCAGAAAATACCCATTCTACAACTGTTGCAGAAGTATCGTAAGCTGCAGTTATCATGTCTAGTAGTATTGCTTTGATATGGGTTCGTTCTATTGTGTACTCTAGTTCCTCCTTTGAATTCATCAAATTGTTCAACATCGAGAGTAATATGTGCACAAAGTCTCTCTCGCTATCTAAATTGATATTTTGTTCATGTTCATTCAAGATTTCCTCCAACAATTTATCTGCAGTTGGGTGGATTAACTTTCTTGGATCCTAAGCCACAAAGTTGTGGACACGTACCTGAATATCAAAAGGTGCAAGCAACGGCACATAATCAGCCAAATTGAAAGCCCCAGCTAAGTTCAAGATCTCTCGGATTATCCCTTTCAAATCATATCCCTCCTTAGTACTGCAACCCAACACCATTTTACAACCCAAATCTCCAATAAGTAGCCCCACCTTCTCACTCACATCCACCACCTCTCTTGCCGCTGCCGAAACCCGAATCTCCGCTACCAGGCTCCTTAAGTGCTCCCTCCTCATCGGCAAGAAGGACTCAATCTTTGAAGAGCTAAGAAGATGTAACGTGCACATCTTTCTCATGTTGCGCCAATAAGATCCATATGCTGAAAAAGCCATGCCCTTACAACCATAAGATAAAATTTCCGAGGCTTGGAGTTTTGGCCTGCTTGCAAAGACATGATCATAGGTCTTGAGGAATAATTCAGCAGCTTCCGAGGATGAGACGACGATAGCGGGTACTGAGCCGAGCCGGAGAGACAATATGGGGCCATATTTTTGGGCTAGTGCTTGGAGATTGCGGTGAGGGAGGCGGCCTAGAAGGTGGAGGTTGCCAATAATAGGAAGTGGGGTTGGTCCCGGTGGCGGTTTGTGTTGGAGTTTTGCATGAAGACGGTGGTGGAGGAGCTGGAATAGGAAGCATACGGTTGCAGTTAGGGCTAAGAGAATGGTTAGTGAGGTAGAAGAAGATGGAGAAAGAGGATCTATGGTGGGCATTAGGGTGTGTGGTTTAAAAATTGAGATTAACTATTGGATGCCTTATTATCGAACCCCACAGCTGTAGTTGGAAGTTAGATATAGGAAACACGTGAAAAGAAAGCTGACAAAAATAATTTTAGTAACCACAATAAATTATAGTTAATAAATGAAAAATAAACATTTCACAATTTGAAAATGATTATATATTTCACAAAACTAGTAAAGCAAACTCATTCAAATGTGTGAATGTTTTCTCTTTTAGCTTTCATAATTGGGCAACTATTAGATTTCAGCAACTTAAAAATCTAATAGTGAGAGATTAATTTATGAATTACCCAATGGTTTAAATTAAAGACTTGTTTTTAAATCGTCAACAAGTCATTTATTCTAATAGCATCCATTCATAATTTGTGTCGCATTAGAAAGAAATATATTAATAGAAGTTTAAACATAAACTTAAATAAATGGACAAATTGATCTAGAAATTTTGTTTATTTGCCAAGACTCTTGTAGTATAGTAGCATGAATACTAACTTACAACATCATAAACTAGGTTTGATTTCCCCCTCTCCCAATTATAATAATAGTTGGAAAGAAAATAAATCATGTTTATTTTTTATGAACAAAAGTAAATTACATAACATATTAAAACTAAGAGTAAAGACTTAGGGGTGCAACTAACAAACATTTTATATAAGCAAATAAAGTAGTGGATACATAAGTTGAAAACCCCCAAATTTCTAAATAAAGTCAATGAAATTAAAAAGGAAACTTTTGAATCAATTAAGATAGGATTTACAAAATTTAAGGTTAAATTTTACTAAAATAACGTTTTACCCTTAAACTCAATTTTATTGAAAATAGCTCTGAAATAGCCTAGTGACCCTAAATAAAATTTTAAGATCATAATTAAGTGAATAAAATCATTAAGAAATTATTTGGAGTCAATTTGAAATGGAGGTTAGTGATCAATTTTGTAAAATGACCATTTTACCCCTAGAACCGATTTAGAGTCATCGAAGTTGACTGAAATTACTAAACAAATTAATCAAAGCCATTTTGAGTCATTCTAAGTCACTTGGAGTGATCTCTTAAAGTTTGGAGACAATTTGACAAAAAATGACCTTTCTACCCTTGAAATCGATTTTTATCGAGATTGAATCTAAAATTACTTAGGGACCCTAAATATAGCTTAATGATGTTAATTAAGTAAATAAAATCAATTGCAAATTATTTGGAGACAATTGAAAAAGAAAAATTTTATTTTCATTTAGATTTATTTTCATTCTCAATTACATGTTGATATTTAAACTTCGTTATTTATTTCCTCAATATATATACTTACTTTCAATATATAATTATGGATGTTTGTCTACATAATTAAGTCTATTCATCAAACGTTTTGCATCAACAAATTTGGAATTCACTATTTTTTTTATGTGAGTTGTATAGATGTAAGGGTTTAAAATGAATTTGGTTTATATAAACTGAATTTATATAAGAAAACTTTCAATAGCAATCTAAGATCCGATAATATATTGAGCACGTGAAAGTTTCGGCTTATATTTTAATACGCTAAGTCTTCAAGACATGGTTGAACTAAAAAATGTTTGACATCAAGATTGTTTTATGTAACATTTCATAAAAAAAAAAGAAAAAAAAAATCTCGAAGGAGCAAAGCGTCATACGTGTACTGAGAAAAAAAAATATTCAAAAGAAAGATTTCAAATCTCCTACGCGCGATCTAATAAATACAAATTTACTTTATGCATTTGATTATAGAATATTATAAAAGCCTGTTACTTTTTTTACTTATGCATTTCATCTAAAACAATAAATAACACAAGAAAAAGAATAATAATGTCCTCAATAAATTAAGTTCACATTTCAAGTTGTTGGCTTGTTGAAGGAAGCAAAAAGGACTCGGTTATACATAATTGCAACACCTTCAAGATCTTTATAGTGCAACGTATAATTAGTGGTCTTGTAATAAAATAAATTAGATTTAATTTTTATAATAAAATGGTAAGAATAAAAAAATAAAATAAAATAGTCGCATCGCTAATCTTAAAATCCCATCGTAAAATGTGGTTCCGTTTTGGAGCTGAATCCGTAAAATGTGATTTGATTCGACATTCTACAGGCTATAGATAATACTATCAATCAAGAAGGTCTGGAAGCTCAGAAACATACACGGCCGGATACACGGTTAGAAGGCACGACCGTGTATTGTATCAGATAACTTCCAAAAACATACACGGCTGGATACACGGTCAGAAGGCACGGCCGTGTGTTGTGTCAGGAACTTCCCAGAAACATACACGGCCGGATATACAGACAGAAGGCACGGCCGTGTATTGTGTCAGGTAGCTACCAAAAGCATACACGGCTAGAAGGCACGACCGTGTAACACGGCCGTGAATACTTAGATATTTGTTTCATGACTTAGTTTTTAAATATGACATATATATTTTGTATTGTATATTTTGGTAGAGGAAGATTTATTTTCCTAGTTTGTAAGATATAGTTGCTTGGAAAGATATCCTCCTAATGTATATATAAAATTGAACATGAATTATGAAAGGCATTCAGCCAAAGTTTCACAAAAGTTGTTATGGTATCAGAGCCACACAACTGAGTATTGCGGCTAAATCCATAGTTCTCTTTTTAGTCTTGGAATTGCCGGTTTGTTCTTGGTTGTTTTTATTTTTGGCTTTAGGTTAATTAATTCCAATCAACAATTTTTTTGATAATCAAGTTGTGAGTGACAATTCGGTTTAGAATGTCCTTTGAGAAAACACATGAAATCTTAGCTATTAGATTCACGGGAAAGAATTATGCTGCATGGGAATTTCAGTTCAAGATGTTTTTGAAAGGGAAGGAGCTTTGGGGTCATATTGACTGGTCTTCTCCAGCTCCTATAGAGTTAAAAGATCGTGGTCAATGGGAGGCAAAACATGCACGGATTGTTTCTTAGATTTTGGGATCTATTGAGGCTCACATGGTGAAACGATCCTTTAGCACAGCAAAAGAAATGTGGGAATACTTAAAGCGCATCTACAATCAAGATAATACTGCAAAACGTTTCCAATTGGAACTTGATATGAGTAATTATAGTCAAGGTAATATATCAATTGAACAATATTATTCTGGATTCCTTAATTTATGGAGCGAATATTCTGGTATTATCTATGCTAAGGTGTCAAAGGAGAGTTTGGCTAGTCTTCAGGCGGTTCATGAAGTGAGTCGTCGTGATCAGTTTTTGATGAAGCTTAGACCTGAATTTGAAACCGCTCGGGCTGGGTTGCTGAATAGAGATCCAGTGCCTTGTTTGGATGTATGTTTTGGGGAATTGCTGCGCGAGGAACAAAGATTGGCGACACAAGCCGCTATTGGTGCAACTGGTGGATCATCTGGAATAGTTAATGTTGCATATGCTGCTCAGACTCGAGGAAAGGGAACAATGCAGTGTTACAGCTGCAAAGAATTTGGTCATATTGCCCGGCATTGTAGTAAGAAGTTCTGTAATTATTGCAAGCAAAAAGGACATATTATTAAGGAGTGTCCTACAAGGCCTCAAAATAGAAGGCCACAAGCTTTTCATGCTGCGGTATCCGACTCTTGCAATCCTGGTTCAACATCCACAATTGCTAGCAACAAGCAATCTGTTCTCACACCAGATATGGTTCAATAGATGATCCTCTTTGCCTTCTCTGCTCTTGGTCTTCAAGGGAAAGGTAAGACTACTAATTCTGTTCCTTGGTTTGTTGATTCCGGCGCCACAAATCATATGACTGGCACATCTAATTTATTGCATAATCAACATCCATATACTGGTACTCAACACATTCAGGTTGCTGATGGAAATAATATTCCTATTACGATAGTTGGTGATATTAGCTCCTTCTTTCGACATGTCTTGGTTTCTCCTAAATTATCTACTAACTTACTTTCTATTGGGCAAATGGTGGATAATAACTGTGATGTCCACTTTTCTCGTGATGGTTGTATTGTGCAGGATCAAGTGTCGGGGAAGGTGATAGCGAAGGGGCTTAAAGTGGGCAGGTTATTTCCATTACAAATTACCGTTCCTCGGACTTTGTCATTAGCTTCTTCAGTTGTTGACAATAAGGCTGGCATCTGGCATAGACGCTTAGGTCATCCAAATAATGTTGTTTTGAATCATTTGTTGCAAAGAGGTGTTCTCGGTTCCATAGATAAGAGTTTATTAGTTGATTGTTCTTCTTATAAATTGGGCGAAAGTAAGACATTGCCTTTTCCTGTTTTGGGTAGTCGTGCCAATAAATATTTTGACATTATTCATAGTGATGTTTGGGGAATTGCACCAATTATTTCACATGATCAGTATAAATATTTTGTGACATTTATTGACGATTACAGTCGATTTACATGGATTTATTTTTTGCATTCCAAAGCGGATGTGTTTACTGCATTTCAAACCTTTGTGACATATATTGAGACTCAGTTTTCCACTTGTATTAAAATCTTACGGTCTGATAATGGTGGTGAATATATTTCTCATGAGTTTCAAGCATTTCTTCACACCAAAGGTATTGTTTCACAACGCTCATGTCCTTATACACCTCAACAGAATGGAGTTACCGAACGGAAAAATCGACATTTGTTAGATGTGGTGCGCACATTGTTGTTAGAATCTTCTGTTCCAGCTAAGTTTTGGACCAAAGCTTTATCTACTGTTGTTTATCCGATTAATCGCTTACCATCTCAACAATTGAAGTTTGATTCTCCCTATCAACGAGTGTTTGGTAAACATCCTAATTATCATATGCTACATACTTTCGGATGTGTTTGTTTCGTTCATATACCTACCCATGAACGTCATAAGTTGTCAGCCCAGTCTGTTCGATGTGGCTTTATGGGTTACAGTCCTAATCATAAAGGTTTTGTGTGTTATGATTCGATTAATAATTGATGGCATATCTCTCGAGATGTGATTTTCTTTGAACATGAATACTATTTTCAGCAACATTTTTCGACATCTGATACTGTTGTGCTTCCTCACTTTGATGACTCTTATTTTGATAAACGGTTCAAGCCTGGACTTGTCCTTTCCGACCTTGCTCCTGAAAATGCTTCAATGATTCTTCGACGATCAACTCGGTACACTCGTCCTCCAGATAGATACGGCTATTCTGCAATTGTAACCAATACTACCATTCATACCTCTTATTCTCAGGCTGCTAAACAGCCTTGCTGGATAAAAGCCATGCAAAAGGAACTTCAAGCACTTCAAGATAATCACACTTGGGATATTGTTTCTTGTCCTGCTAGTGTTAAACCCATTAGTTGTAAATGGGTTTATTCTCTTAAGATTCGATCTGATGGTTCCCTCGACAGATATAAGGCAAGGTTGGTAGCTCTTGGCAATCGACAAGAATATGGCATTGATTATGAAGAGACCTTTGCACATGTGGCTAAGATGACAACTGTCTGGCTTATTCTATCTATTGCTGCATCTAAAGGATGGTTCTTACGATAGATGGATGTTAAGAATGCATTTTTGCATGGAGACCTCAAGGAAGATATCTATATGACTCCTCCTTTAGAATTGTTTTCCACACCCTCACATGATGTTTGTAAGCTTAAACGGTCTCTATACGGTTTGAAATAGGCTCCACAGGCTTGGTTTGAGAAGTTTCGTAATACTCTTCTTAGCTTCTCTTTTATTCAAAGTCAGTATGATTCTTCATTATTCCTGTACAAGACTGACAAGGGAATTGTCTTGTTGTTAGTCTATGTTGATGATATTGTTATCACAGGATCTGATACTCAATTAATGTCTCAGTTACAAGAACGCCTTCAAGGTTCTTTTCATATGAAGGATTTGGGCTCGTTAACTTATTTCTTAAGTCTTGAGGTTCATTCTTCTTCTGCTGGTATTTTTCTTCATCAACATAAATATACTAAGGAACTTATTACTTTAGCTGGTCTCCAAGAGGGACGTTCTATCGATACTCCTTTGGAAGTGAATGTTAAATATCAACGACATGATGGTGACTTTCTATCTGATCCATCTCTATATCGCCAACTTGTTGGAAGTCTCAATTATCTGACTATTACACGTCCTGATATTTCATTTGCTGTACAACAAGTTAGTCAATTTATGCAGGCACCTACACATCTTCATTTAGCAGCAGTTCGCTGTATTGTTTGGTATTTAAAAGGGACTTCTCATCGGGGTTTGTTCTTTTCTGCAGAGTCTCCCATTCACTTAACCACATATAGTGATGCTGATTGGGCTGGTTGTTCTGATACACATCACTCTATTACTGGTTGGTGTATGTTTCTTGGTAACTCTTTAATTTCTTGGAAGAGTAAGAAACAAGATCATGTGTCTAAGTCTTTTATTGAGTGCGAATATCGTGCTATGTCGTCTGCTTGCTCTGAGATTATTTAGCTTCGAGGTTTGTTGGCTGAGGTTGGTTTTCCTCAACTTGGGTCTACCTCTCTTCATGTCGATAATACTAGTGCTGTTCAGATTACTGCTAATCCTGTTTTTCATGAGCGTACGAAACATATTGAAGTGGACTGTCATTTTATTCGAGAAGCTTATGATAATGGTGTTATTTCTCTTCCGCATATATCTTCGGATCTTCAAACGACTGATATATTTACTAAGGCTCTTTCTCGGCAGAGTCATTAGTTTCTTGTTGGCAAATTGATGTTTTTTGATAAGTCCGCATCAATTTGAGGGGGGATATCAATCAAGAAGGTCTGGAAGCTCAGAAACATACACGGCCGGATACACGGTCAGAAGGCACGACCATGTATTGTATCAAATAACTTCCAGAAACATACACGGTTGGATATACGGTCAGAAGGTACGGCCGTGTGTTGTGTCAGGAACCTGCCAAAAACATACACGGCCGGATACACAGATAGAAAGCACGGCCATGTATTGTGTCAGGTAGCTATCAGAAGCATACACGGCCTGATACATGGCTAGAAGGCACGGCCGTGTAACATGGCCGTGAATACTTAGATATTTGTTTTGTGACTTAGTTTGTAAATATGGCATGTATATTTTGTATTGTATATTTTGGTAGAGAAAGATTTATTTTCCTAGTTTGTAAGATATAGTTGCTTGGAAAGATATCCTCATAATGTATATATATACTTGAACATGAATTACGAAAGGCATTCAACCAAAGTTTCACAAAAGTTGTTAAATACTAAACCGACACAGATCTGAAAGCACGGCGCACGATCTAAGGTTGGCAAGAAACTTATCCTTAACCAAAGGCTGATCGCTTTGTACCTTGAAGTTTGAATGGTAGATATGTTGCTATAGGAATGAGCTTATGAGCAGTATCGTCAAGTTGATAAATACTCATACCATAAGCTGATAAAATGTTTTAGGTCAAGCCAAGATGAAATTTTTAGTAAGTACTCTACATCTAATAGGATTAAATTGAATTAAATTGATTTTTTTTCTTTATAATATTGTTTGGTTTGATCATCTCAAACCTTTTAATGTGGTCCAATACAATTCATATAAAAAACCAAACCATTCTAAATCATATTGAATTGTATTGCTTTTAGGAAAAAAGAAAAAAAAAATTAACTTGTATGAGAGAGTTTTCTTTCTATCCTCTATATTACTAAATTTATTTTTCATTAATTTACCCTTTTTCCATTAAATATTTACTCTTAATATGGGACTGTTTATGAAACAAAAGAAAAGTACTAATGCTTCTTTTTAATAGAGTATGATTGTGAAGCAAAACAATTTATTAAAATACAAATAAAAATAAGATATATCAAAATATAACAATGGAAAAAAAAAAAAAAACAAATATTGTCCAAGTCAAAGTAGAACCAAACCGTTTAAATGTAATGCATGTGATTCGACACCTTAAACTGTTTGAAGCTGTTCAGTCGGAAAGGGATCAGGAACCGGATTGTTCACCTCTGGTAAGTAGTGAGTACTATCCACAGAGTAGGACGAGGTGGGCAATGCCAATGGTGAAACATTTCTTCCTTTATTTAATTTGACCAATTTGTATTGCCGTATCATATTTTATATCTATATTTAAATAGATTTATATTTAAAAAAAATTAACTTATAATATAACCTACTTATTAATCATATATAAAAACTTAAACCTATAATCTAATTCATTTAATAAAAACGTTTAATATCCATGTTAGACTTATTTATTGATTTAAAAAAATAATAAATAAATTTATAAAATACTTATATGTACAAAATGAAAAGACTGATAAAAAAATTCCAGAAAAAGTATATTTTAATTTTCAATATTTACTTACTTTTCTTTTTCAGTATTCAATAATTTTATTCTTCTATTTAGGTCATCAATGTTTTCAAAAGCTTATAAAAAGAAATTTACGTCAAATCTATTAAATTTTCCATCCATCTATACTACATATCAAGTTCAAATTAGTTCCCAATAATTAAAATAATAAAGTGATAGAATTAAATAGATTTATTTATATAATATAATAAACAATGATATTAAAAATATATAATGATATAATATAATAAAAAATAATAAAAAAGACAAATAATAATAAGTAAAATTAAGAAAATCGGCTAAAAACATTTATATGTATCCTAATCACCTTAGCTAACTAGCTCAAAACTAATTGAAAGCTAATGCATACTTAAGATAAACAAAAAATAATAATATATTAAATGGAGGCCCTATTTTCATGAGATTTTCAAAATATTGAAGACTAAAATCGAAAAAAAAAATGATGACTTAAACAAAAAAGTAGATAAACATTAAGAACTAAAAATGTAATTCTTCCCAAAACTAACTTCTACAAATACTAATGACATAAGGTCTTGAAAATTAGCATGACATCACAATCCAAAACAACAATTTTAGTGAAGTCTTATCGAATATAAAAAAATCTAAAAATATATGAAAAAGAATATTATCAATAAAAATATATGCAATTGAAAATTCTATAAAAATAGTTTAGTTTATTACTTATGTCTCTACAAAACTAATCTTTTATATATAATAGAGCTTCTACAATTTCTGGCTTCAGTAAGTTGTGATCTTTTGTATATAATAGAGCTTCTATAGTTTTTTACTCCAATAAGTTGTGATGTTGGTTAAAGATTTGATCTCTAGTAGTAAATACAAATTTTAAAGCTTCTGTAGATATTGGTATGCCTAAGATATTATGTGCCATTTTCACAACTTATGGATATCAGAATTAGTTGGTTTTCCAATAACTTAATACATCTAATTCAACCATAGTATGACACTCCTCATTTAAATATAGTTCTAGTTCAGATTTGGTAGAATCCCAAAATCCTCATTACAGGTTTACAAACCAACCAAACCTAGTGCTCAACAAACATTTTAAAATAATAGAAGTACTATAATGTGTCAAAATCCTAATAGATCTAAAAGTCAAGATTATTTACATAAATTACATAGACCACTTGCTATTGAGAAGATAGTGGAGAGATTGATTTACCTTCATCATTATTCTCAATATTGTTAAACACAATTCTCTAGATATGATGACACAATATTTTCTAAACAACCAGAAAATGAGGAAGAGAGAATTATCCCCAAAAAAATTAAATTTATTTAAAGGAAAGAAATAAAAAAAAAAAAGAAGATGATGAAGAGAGATAAAATAACAGAGAAGAAGAGAGAAAAATATGATGTTTTGTTGGTATGATAAAAGGAGGCATGAAACCTTAAGCGACAAAATCAATAGTGAGAATAAAAAAAAAAGAAATAAGAAATATATATATTATTAATATTAAATGGGTTCGTGGGTTAGATTTATGAAGCGTTTATGAGACTTATTTAATAAACAAGTCCGGGCTTGAAAGTTGGACATGGATATGAGTTTTAATGTGTCTAAACAAGTCTAACCCATTTGTGTCTTATGTTGATTTTTTTTTTTAATACAAACCTATTCTGTTTATTTTGTCTTATGTCATGTCCGAATTTCATAGATTGGGTCTCGAATTACTAGCCCTGGATTTGGTAATATCATTGATCACCTACATGATTAGACAAATGTTATTAAACCTAAAAGTCTTACTCAGTTACTTCTCCTCATTTGATACTTTTGGAAGAGATAAGAGAAATGACATTTTAGTATATTGTCTCTACTCTCAAAGAACAATCAAACAACTTAGGCAATTATAGATCTTAATTGCATAAATTGTAAGATTGATGTCCAAGGTATTCTTAGGCACTCTTGTCTGTCACTTGTTCATTCGAGATACTAATATTATCTGCTCCTCCTCCCTACTACTTTCTCCAAGTTATCCTTTTATATGCCATCTTTATATCACTACTTTGAAGTCAAATATAGCGTGAAACTTGTCGGTAACACGCATGTGGCCATCCCAATTGAAGTCTTTCATCTACAAAATCTAAAGCATGAATTCAACTTAATTGATACAATCCCATGCAATCCCACTCTGGACTTGCTAATGGAGAGGATATTTTTTCATGAGCTCAAGTGAAAAGTAAGATGTGTGGAGAATCATTTGGATTTCACGATGGAGAAAATATCTATAATATGAAAAATTAGGTACTTGTTAAATGTTAAAAAAAAAATTACACATTTTTTACTCGATTTTTACTTGTTTGATGGACGAGTTTGTGGATTAAGGTCAGTAATTTCCAAAAGTACAAGCATTATCGCCATTTTTTTCCATTCTTTTATTATTATTTTTATCATAGACAACTAAAGAATGTAAAATAATGCTACTTTATAGATACCTATTCCCATATTACACTGTATATTGAAGTAAATACACAATCTATACTTTGTGTCACTCAAAAAATTCGAAGGACATAATTAGTCTGTCATATTTAGTATGGCAGCACAAGAATCATCCTACGCTTTTAGTCTTCAAGTCCATGTATTACCTTGTTTTTTTTTTTTTTTTTAAATTATTCTCTAGAGGGGTGAGCAAAATGTGCTGCAACTATATTGAAAATGAAAATATTTTTAAATCAACGTATTCTCAAAATTAATTGGTTTATTTTATTATATTATATTTTTCATAGGATACTCTTCTTTAGTAAAAATATTATAATGAATTTGGTACTCTTATACATCTTAAACAAGTAACTTAGACTTTATAATAGACTACAATTTTATGATAGCATTTTGTGACAAATCATGTGGAATTTTATTATAAGGTTTATAACATATACTTCTATGAAAAATATTGTGATTAAATTTTTAGAGATTATCATATTTAAATGTACTAATTATAAATAAAGAAGAAATTGATAGGTTGTTAGATAAATAACTTAAAAAAATTTATATTATAAAACTGCAATAAAAAATCCGCAAATTTCATAAGATTCTCAATTCTATGTAGGTTCTATATGGTATAAGTTTTAGAGTTGTTGCATATAACAAGAAAGGTTGCAAATCTAAAAATTGAGAATTTGTATCTATCAAATAGGGTAAGGTAAGACATCATATCACACCCACCATGTACTTGCCTCGGATGGTTATGCATTTTAACTAAAAAAAATTATTTAGATTCCATCGACAATTTCTATAATATGAATTATGATTTATATGATAATTGATTGATGCGCAGGCTACAAGATGCATTCAGAAAATGCTATTTGCATAAACTTTGATATCTACACACCCTAGAAATGAAGAAAAACATATGTTTAAATGTATGATTATACCCTTTAGATATGTACACATAACACGACTTAGTTTATATTTAATATGGAAAGATAAGTGATATAACTTGATATAATAATTTGTGACTATAAACAACACATGACCAAATTGTAATTCAAGTGAAGAATTTATATAAAAATATAATATATACATATATATTTAAAATGACTTCACACATTGTGTATAAATTGCAACTATTTAACCATAGCAAAATTTTATAATTCCAAAAAGGGTTAGGATTATGACTATATTTACCAAAGCTATATCTCAATATTTGTCAATACATATCTATTAGGGTAAACTATACGAATATCCCTTGAAAAATATTGAAATTGCATGAAACCCTTAATTTTTCAACCTAGACCCCTCGAAACAATTGTAGAGTCCACTTCTTCTTCTTCTTCTTCTTCTTCTTTTTTGTATTAACTACTTATGTGTAATTTTTCATTGATGTGAACAACTCATGTAATATATTTAATTAATAAAGATACTAAAATTTTAGAAAAAAAATAGAAAATAATAATAAAAAAGAAAATAAGAAGAAAACTAAGTGGCCGCTAGCGGCTGCGTTAATCTTTTAATTTTTCTTTCACTTTTTCCCACTATTTGACTTTTTTTTTTATTTTCAAAATTTTTAGTAATTTTGTTAATTAAATATATTGTATGCATTATTCATGTCAACATAAAATTACACATAAGTGGATAAGATATAAAAGAAGTGGGTCTCATAGTTATTTCAAGGGGTTTAGGTACCAACTTTTGAAAAACTAGGAGTTTCATGCAATTTCAAAGCTTTTTAGAAGCTCTTCCTCGAGTCCTATCAAGATAACACACTCAATTGAAGAGCTTTACAAGTGGCATTGCCCTTCTTCACTTACCCAATATTGCTGGATTGGGCTTTTTCCCATTGTCCAAGATTCCCCATTGTTGCCTCTCGTGGGAGTTTGAGCCATGTCTTAATCCTAGTGTGGCTGATCATCTAAAAAGAATAGTGTTGGTCCCAATTAGATTAATCAAGAGGGGGGGTGAATTGATTAATTACTTAAAATTTCACTTTTTCGCAAATCAACAAAAACTCTTGACTAATAAAATCACGTGAATAACAATAATGAAGAACAATAATGTGCAGTAAATAAAAGTAGAGAAGAATAGAATGATCAGATATTTATAGAGGTTCTGCCTCGAGCGTCAGTCCTCTCTTCCAGCTCCACGCCGAGGTCCCGGTTGTCTATACCGGTTGTGTTTCACTATATCAACAAATTGAAGATATACAACATAAGCCTCTTCAAGGCAAAGTCTCACTGTTGAGTCTTTCTAGCTTCTTCACTAAGCTAATCACTCAACTACAGTGATGAATCAACAAACAATTCCTTATTTACGAAAGGAATTTCAACAACATCAATGAGGAATATTAGATTTCCTCTAGATCACATGTATATGTAAAGATTTTTTCTTGAAGATGTATGAGTCTTTTCTTCTCGTGTGTCGTTTTTCTTTCAACAACGTTCTCTCTTTTTCTATTGTTAATCAACGTTCTCCACACTCTTTTTTTCATTTGAATTAAACAGTTTATATATGGAGAAAACATAACAGCTACTTTCTACGTGATAATCTTGAATTTATTTTTGAATTTTCAATTCAAAAATAGGTTGGATCTGTTGGAGAAGATCTGCATTCCGTGATATTCTTGATAAGGATAAGCTTGGATAATTAGTTTGATCGAGATCTTCTTTGAATATATCTCTTGGATTAAGTTTGTTGAAGATATCTCTCACATTGTGGAACTATATCTTGATATAACAACCATATCTCTTATCCTTATTTTTGTAACTGTTGGATCTCCCAAAATATAGTACAAATATCCAACTTTAAATCTGGATAAAACTTGTAAATCTTATATGATCTCACTTTATCATAAAATGAAATCTTTGAATAAAATCTTGTAAAACTTTATGTAAATAAATAAATAAAAACCCTTGATATAAAATCCAACGTTAGTAAAACACATCAAGTATGTTACCCAAAAATACTTGACACGTGGAGCTAGGCCTTGAAATTTATTAAAACTATCGATATAAAATTTAGAACGTAATCTGGAAAAATTCGTAACAGACATGAAAGGTTCAAAAAGTACTTCTGAAGCAAACCTGTTAACTGTCCTCTTGTTATGAAGGTTCTAAAAGTGCTTCTGAAACAAACCTGTCAACTGTCCTCCTGTTATGAAGGTTCTGAAAGTGCTTCTGAAAGTTTAACACGATAACTACAGATACACTATACAACTTCTGAAACACCTTCTGTCAGAACAAAAATAGTTTATATAACACTTTTGAAGGTTCTAAACAAGCTTCTGTCTCCTTGTTCAACTTTAGAAAAATTACGTGCTATCTTAAACATTCGTTACACATTATTCCTCTTTTGTTAACATCAAAACTAAATTAGAGAACTTAACATTCTCCCCCTAACATCAATAACTAGCTAATGTAAATCTTATTTAAATTTTTTAAAAACCTCTCTATTTTACTATTGAAGGAAAAAAAAAAAAAACCTCTCATCTTCCTTAACAACCCCATCTCCAATAATCAAGGCAAAAAGGGCAATCAGAAAGGGACTTGGCTCAACACCAAAAAAGCACGTTGGCTAAGTTGAATTTCATATAATTTATCTCATCTATTATGAGGATGATACTAAAGTAGGCATATATAGAATTTAAGTAAACAAAGAAGAGATATATAGTTTTAAATATGAAGCAAAGAAATACTATGCATACAAGTATAAGAAAAATAAAAGAAAGAAAAATTAAACTATCAATTTTTTACATACCACATTTTATATGTTTGGCAGAGAAGTCCAATTAAACAAATTTTCACACTTTTGTAAATCCTATAAAAAATTCAACTTATTTTTCAAGTGACATATATTAAATTATCTTTTTCTTTTTCTTCATTTCCTCGATTTACACAAACCGAAAGGGCTGGTTTTGCTCTGTGAATTAATCCAAATTGGCCTGGTTGGTTTTAGGCCTATGAATCGACGTGCAGGGGCATGTTCATGAACAGGTAGAACCCGTTGGGCTAGAGGGTTTGCACCAGGTTGCATTACGCAACTCGGAAGAATTGGTAGGTTATGAATTGAATCGCAATTCACTGGTTCGACCTGCACGGTTTTGGCCCTTTGAACCGGAGGGCTAACCCACCATATATAGCAAAAGAAAAGAAAAGAAAAGAAAAGAAAAACTAAGACGAATGTAGAAAATTAAAGGAAGAGGAGACTAAACATGGATGAAAAACAGTGAAGGCAGACAAATGTCTCCAATGAAAGGAGCGTATTTTGAAAAAAAATGAATGTGTTGGTTTATAGGTTTGTAGGCGAAGAGTAAGAAAAAGAGTTGTTAGTAGAGAAAAGAAATTTGAGAGGACAATTCATGTAGACAAATGTCTGCAATGGTGTAACGTTCATTGGAATAAATTTTACCTACATAGTAGGCTTATAGGCATAGGTGTAGGCAATAGGTATTCAAGTTTTCAAATTTGAATGTTGCAAGGAAGTGGAAAAATTTAAATGGTCCCTTCGGTGTTATATAAATGCATGTTGCAGTATAACAACCAGAATTTTCTACACAAAAAATTCACACTAACTCTTTTGCTTTCATCAATAGTTTCTACGCTCTTCAATATTTTTTATTTTATAGCTTGTGAACTCTTGAATATTTTCTATCCTTTAATCTACCCATATTGGTATTTTCTTGTTATCCTAATTTCAAAAAATGGTAAGTTTTTTCTATGGTTCATCTTCTTCTAAGAAGGATTGTTTTAGAAAAGGTAATAAGGGGAAATATATGCAACTTGCACCTGAACAATTTTTTGAAGTAGATGATTACGATATCTATGACTTCACCAATGAGTGGCTAGAGGACTTAATGATGCCTCTCTTAGGCTTTGATTAGAGGCCTTTTGGTGGATAAAGCTAACCATTTCCATGAAAGGGCAGCGAGGAGGAGGTGTTAGAAGAAGGAGAAGATAATTTCTATGAAGTGCTAGAGGAAGAAATACTAGGCCACTTATGTTGACCATCTAGCTCCACAAGTAAATTGATACGAACCACGCCAACCCGTGACGAAACCCAATACCAATACGTTCGGAAATTCGTTGCCTAAGACGCCCAAACACCTAAAGTGAAAACCGCGACCCGTTGTCTATAAGCGAGACAAGAACCTTGGTATAAAAACGAAGACGCCACAATCGGGATGAAAGACCGATTGATAAGTCGGGATGAACACCACGGAAATCAATCCGATAAGTTCGATTTAGTTCTTGAAGAACCAAGAGAGGTGCCTCTCAAAAGTGTTTAATGTTCAAAGATGTAAAATTTTTATTGTTCTAAACCTTAGGAGCTTTTATACTAGGGTTACAATTCGTGCAAAACAAGTCCAAAACGACGTAGTTTAGATAAGTGGAGTAAAAACGCGAAAACAGAACAAGCTGGCCGGTAGGGGATACACGGCTGTGTACACGCTCGTTTACTTTGGCCGTGTACCTTTCTGTGCAACTTCTGGCAACATACACGCCTGTGTACTTTTGCCGTGTATCTTTCTGTGCAACTTCTGGCAACATACACGCCCGAGTACTTTGGCCGTGTATCTTTCTGTGGATTTGCTTGACTCCATACACGGTCGTGCCTTGAAAGTACATGCCCTCTTCAACCCGTGTCCGGTGTGACTTGTATAAGAGCAAGAGTCTTCCCATGGTTATTCCAATCCGTTCTAACTTCATGATTGCTCCAATCCTTTCCGGCTTCATGGACATCCTTTATCAACCCGTTAAGTGCTTCCTTGAGTCGTTTCGCTCGACTTCTTGTAATCGGTCCAGGCGGCACTTCAAGAGGATCCACATTCCTTCTTCCGGCTTGACTCTCATCAAGGATCTCATCATTCCCCTCCTCTTGAAAAGGATTTGTCCTCAAATCGTCACCTACATCAAAAGGACTAAGATCAGTAACATTAAATGTGGCACTTACTTGATACTCACCAGGCAAATCAATCTTGTAGGCATTGTCGTTGATGCGCTCAAGAACTTGAAATGGTCCATCACCTCTAGGAAGTAGTTTAGATCGACGC
>JBBMOL010002183.1:0-27603 GCA_037954665.1 Laguncularia racemosa | reverse complement strand
GGGGAAAGAAGATTCCGTCAATTTCAAAGGAGATTGAAGACCCAAGAAGAAGAAGATTCTATCTTTAAGGGTTGCGACTATGAATTTTATTTATTCTTCCAGTAATTGTATTTCTTTTGTGCAATTTATGGAGGAGTAGACTCTAAATCAAGATTTTATTCGAAACTTCTTTGTCATGTGATGAAGATTTGGTTTTTAATGCGAAGTTGTTGGCTTTCTTATGATTAATTGCATGCCCTTCAATTGTTCCTTAGATTCATAGACCCGGAATATGAATTTATGCATGATATCATATTAGTTAATTGAGAAATTGCTCTCATGATTAGATTTAATGCAATTAATGAGATTCGATTGTTCTTCTAGAGATAGGAAACAAGAGTCTTCTGTTTACATCGACTATGTTGATGCGAATTCATGTGCTTTTGATAAGAGTAAATTAACCCTTGTAAATCATGGGCATTAATGATGAATTTGTATAGTCTTTTGAATAAAATCAATGCGGATTCAGTATTTAACAAATAAATATATATGTTTCAAGGTATAATACCAAAGAGAAGGAGAAAGATCACAAAAGGAGCATAATTGAAGCTTAAGAGATCAAGTTAAAGTTACTCATGGACAACACAGGGAAAGCCACAGCCGTGTCATGAACCGTGGGCACACCTGAAGATGAAAGCGTCACTTGGAAAGGAAGCACGACTTGTGATAGGGGTGTGCTTGAAGCCGTGGCAGATGCTGCGAAGACGTGGAAAGCTCTAGAACTTGGCACGGATTATAATCTAGCCGTGTTGATAGCTATGTTCCTAACCGTGCCAAACACTGAGCAAGATTGAGGAGTTACATATTATCGACCAGAGGGAGACATGGTTTGAAATATGGCCGTGCTATTAGGCGTATCAGGCGACTGTTATTCACTCGACGAGATTCACTTGGAAAAGGAAAGATACAGTCATATCTTTCCAGCTGAAGATGCTCGGCCATGCCTTGAGAAGTATAAATAGAACAACCTTATTGAGAAAAGGGGAGGAGGCGGCACAAGAGAAACCTTAGAGAAGAGAAGTTGTTGCCAGAAGTTGTTGCCAGAATAGTTTCGGATTTGAAGCCAAGATATTTCGTGTTTGAATTTTCTTTAGGGACTCAATTATTTTATGTTTTGCTCTTCATATTAGATTCATGAGTGGCTAATTGTTTCATCCCTGTTCCCTTGAGAATCCCCTGATTGTCATGTGACGGAATTATTGATGTTCAATAATTAATTCTACTCTTTGAGTTTATTCATGTTGCAATTATAAGTTGTTCATCTTGATATGTGCGCAGTATTAGGATGGGATTATATCTCTATTATTAAGATTGAGAAATTGTTTAATAGAGTGGATCTGGCATGGATAAAAAGACCCCTTGTAATCCTAGAGATAGGTTATAGGAGATTTTCTGTATTGAACAAGGTCATTGTGGTCTGGTTCAATTGAGAGTCCTAGGATTTTATTGTAATCTTGATTATGTTAATTGAAGAGAGATCTTAATTGGCTTAATTAGGATTAGAGATTATTGATCTTGAGAAAGACTCTAATCTAGTGTAAGAAACTCCGCAGATCAGAGATTGGGTATTAATCATTGGATAGTTTGGAATTGAATAAAAGCTGCATGAGAATTAAGGGTGGATCTTAGGCAGGGTATGTTTAAATCATTGAATTAATTAAGGGAGTGTTCGAATACATTTACTTTGTTCATTTTATTTGTTTCTTTTAGATTTAAGCAATAATTAGGATAGTTGAGATCATCAATAGTGAGAAGTTAAATAGTAGGAGAATCGTTAGTACTAGTACTTATAAGTCTTCGTGGGATCGATACCTGTACTCCTATGCTATATTGCTAGTCGATAGGTACACTTGCCTGAGAACTGATCGTAAGCTAGGATTGAGTAGAGGGTTAAACTTGTTAGAGCGGTCAGATCGTCCATCAAGTTTTTGGCGCCGTTGCCGGGGACTTATAATATTAGGAAAACTTGACACCTACTACTTTAACTATAATTTATTTTATTTTATTTTATTTTAGTTATTTACATTAACTTCATTCATGCTTCCATTCAAATTTGTTGAGGAAACTAAGTTCATAGTTTGTCTGTCGCGGTTTATGACAAGGAGCTCTTCATCTAAGCTTCTTGACTTTGATCCTGAAATTGACCAAACCTTTAGAAGGCGATTGAGAGAAACTAGGCCAATGGCAGATGAACGAAGAACGATGGTTGAATACGCTCGTCCTACTCTGAGCAGCACTGGGTCGTGTATTGTGCAACTAGCAATAGAGGCCAACAACTTCGAAATCAAGGCCTCTACAATGCACATGATTCACAACCAATGCCAGTTTGACGGTTTGTCTAACGAGGATCCTCATGCGCACATTCAGATGTTCTTGGATATTTGTGCAACTGTCAGGCAAAACGGAGTATCTGAGGAAGCACTGAAATTGCGACTTTTCCCTTTTACTCTCCGGGGAAAGCAAGGCAGTGGTTTAGTTCACTAAACCGGGATTCCATAACCACTTGGACCCAGATGGCGGAGACTTTCCTGGACTATTATTTCCCATCATCGAAAACTGCCAAGTTGAGAAATGATATCACATCATTCACCCAACTAGATCACGAGCCCCCACATGAAGCATGGATCAAATTCAAGGATCTTCTTAGGCGGTGTCCACATCACCAAATGCCTAATTGGCTGCAAGTTTCCACCTTCTATAACGAGCTTGACTATGTAACTCGGCAGACAATTGATGCTGCGGCTGGGGGTACTTTAAATGTGAAAACGCCGGAGGAGTCGTTGAGTTTGTTTGAGAACATGGCAAAAAATAATCACCAATGGAGCTATGGTAGACAAAAGCACAGGGCAGTGGGCATTTATGAGGTCGATTTGATGACATCAATTGCAGCAAAAGTAGATGCGCTTGCTTCAAAAGTTGAAGGGATGGCTGTATCTCAATCATCCCAATACTGCTCAATTGAACCTCATTCCAACAATGCGGTGTCTAAAGTGATAGAGCGTGTTGAGTATGTGGGAAATCCCACAAGATCACAGAACAATCCCTATAGCAACACATATAATCTAGGATGACGTAATCATCCCAATTTCTCCTGGAGTAATCAGCAATCTCAAAGGGGTAATGCACCTGCTCCAGGATTCCAAAGACCAGCTCCTCCTCCTTTCCATGAAAAGAAATCTAACCTTGAGGATATGATCGCGAAGTTCATTCAAGCGTCGGAGCAACGCCAGTAATCCACTGAGGCCGCTCTAAGGAATCATGAAGCCTCAATCCACAACTTGGAAAACCAAATGGGGTAGATCTCTAAAGCGCTTGCTAAGCAACCACAAGGGTCTCTTCCTGGAAATACAGAGACCAACCCAAGGGAACACGTGAAGGCAGTAACTCTTAGGAGTGGAAAGGAAGTGAAATCAGATAGGTGTGGGGAAACCTCTGTTAGTAGGAAGGGGAATGAGACTGTTGATGAAGGCGAAAGCACTAATAAAGAGGAAAAGGGCAGAGTTATAGAGGAAAGAACAAAAGACTTGGAAGCTGAGAAGACACCTATCGTCCAGCCCTATAAACCCCCAGTGCCATATCCTTCTAGGCTGCGGAACGACAAAGATCGGGAACACTTCGGTAAGTTTTTGGATTTGTTCAAACAGTTACATATCAACTTACCACTTGTGGAAGCCCTTTCTCAGATGCCCTGGTATGCCAAGTTCTTGAAAGATTTACTATCTAATAAGAAGAAGATGGAAGAGATCTCCACTGCAACAATTGGTGCGAATTGTTCTGCGATTTTACTAAACAAACTTCCAATGAAATTGAAAGATCCATGGAGTTTCACCATACCATGTTTCATTGGAAAATTACCCATAGAAAAAGCATTAGCAGATCTAGGGGCTAGCATAAACTTGATGCCATATTCTCTCTTCTAAAAGCTGGGATTAGGGGAGCCAAAGCCTACACGGATGAGCCTTCAATTGGCAGATCGATCAGTGAAGTTTCCTAGAGGCGTTATTGAAGATGTGTTAGTAAAAGTAGAAACTTTCATATTCCTGGTTGATTTTGTGATCCTGGACATGGATGTCGACACTGAAGTTCCTCTGATCTTGGGACGCCCCTTTTTAGCCATAGCCCGAGCAATCGTTGATGTAGCTGAGGGCCGATTAGTGCTGCGCATTGGGGGAGACGAGTTAGTGATACAAATCCCAGCTGTGATGAAGAAATCGGTAGATTCTGATGACATTTGTTATGCAATTGATGTAACTAATACCGTTGTGGAAGATATCTTATGCAAGGATCCATTAGAGTTGAGTTTGAGAGTATGTAATATTGAAGAGACAGAAGATTGTGCAATACAAGAAATGTTAACTCATCTTGATGGCAAGGATGAACTTGGGATAAAACCAGAAAGGGAGAATATTGATGCAGGAGATTTTACTAGATTGAAGGCCTCTATCGAAGATCCTCCAATTCTGGAGCTGAAGCAACTCCCTGACTATCTGGAGTATGCTTTCTTAGAGAAGGATTCTCAGTTGCCGGTCATCATTGCAGCCGGGCTAACCATTGGTCAGAAGGAAAAGCTCTTGAAGATCTTGAAGGAGCATAAGCGTGCCTTGGCATGGAAAATCGCGGATATCCAAGGGGTTAGTCCATCTTTTTGCACACACAAAATCCTGATGGAAGATAATTTCAAACCAGTGGTGCAAGCTCAAAGACGACTTAATCCAAACATGAAAGAATTCGTTAAGAAAGAGGTAATCAAATTGTTAGATGCTAGGCTAATTTATCCCATTTCTGATAGTTCATGGGTAAGCCCTGTCCAGGTGGTGCAAAAGAAAGGGGGAATGACGGTGGTCCCAAATGAGAATAATGAGCTCATACCAATGAGGATGGTGACGGGATGGCGAGTATGCATTGACTATCGCAAATTAAATGAAGCCACTCGCAAGGACCATTTTCCTTTACCTTTTATCGATCAGATGTTGGAGAGGCTCGCTGGACATATGTTTTACTATTTTCTAGATGGGATGTCGGGATATTACCAAATTCAGATTACCCCTGAAGATCAAGAGAAAACTACCTTTACATGTCCCTATGGCACATTTGCTTACAGGAGGATGCCATTTGGATTATGTAATGCACCGGCCACCTTTCAGCGGTGCATGTTAGCGATTTTCGAAGATCTGGTTGAAGATATTATGGAAGTATTCATGGATGACTTTTCCGTGTTTGGGGATTCATTTGATTCTTGCCTATAGAATTTGGAAAGGGTGCTCATACGTTGTGAAGAAACTAACTTAGTCTTGAATTGGGAGAAGTGTCACTTCATGGTGACTGAAGGTATTGTCTTAGGACACAAAATATCTCAGCAGGGGATTGAAGTAGACAACGCCAAGGTTGATACTATAGCCAAAATTCCCCCACCCTCTTCGGTTAAAGCTATTCGGAGTTTTCTGGGACATGCTGGATTCTATAGACGGTTCATCAAGGATTTTGCCAAAATTGCTCATCCTCTCACCAGGTTGCTGGAGAAGAACATCGACTTTGATTTCAATGATGAATGTCTCCAAGCCTTTGAGGCGCTGAAGGAGAAACTGACCAAAGCTCCTATCATGGTGGCTCCAGATTGGAACCTACCATTTGAACTGATGTGCGATGCCAGTGACTATGCTGTAGGAGCTGTACTGGGTCAAAGAAAGGATAAGTATTTCCAACCAATATACTATGCCAGCAAAACTCTAACCGGGGCTCAAGAGAATTATACCACTACTGAGAAGGATTTATTGGCAGTAGTGTTTGCTTTTGACAAATTCCGATCTTATCTTGTTCTTTCTAAGGTGATAATGTATACTGACCACTCCGCATTGAGATATTTAATGACCAAGATGGATGCAAAACCCCGCCTCATCAGGTGGATACTCCTATTGCAAGAATTCAACCTTGAGATCAGAGACAAGAAGGGAGCAGAAAACCTCGCAGTGGATCATCTATCTCGATTGGAGAACTCATGTGTGGAGCAGCTGAAGGAAGAAGATATTAACGATAGATTCCTTGAGGAGAATTTGTATTCTGTAAACAAAGTTAGCGGTTCGGAGTCCCCATGGTTTGTAGACATGGCCAACTATCTAGTGGCTAGGGTCCTTCCACAGGACATGTCCGGGCAACAGAAAAAGAAGTTCTTTACTGACCTGAAGTATTACTATTGGGAAGACCCTTACTTGTTCAGGTATTGCTCAGACCAAATGATTAGGCGTTGTGTCTCACATGAGGAAGGACGGGAGATCTTGAACCATTGCCATAGTGGACCCACTAGAGGACACCATGGTGCCAATAGGACAGGCCACAAAGTATTTGAAGCTGGTTTTTATTGGCCGTCAGTATTCAAGGATGCCCAAAATTTTGTAGCTCAATGCGATCGATGCCGGAGAGATGGAAACATTTCAAGAAGGGACGAAATGCCACAGCACTATATTCTGGAGTGCGAGGTGTTTGATGTATGAGGTATTGATTTTATGGGACCATTTCCTCCTTCGTATGGAAACAAGTATATATTGGTAGTAGTGGATTATGTGTCTAAGTGGGCTGAAGCACTAGCTCTACCAACAAATGATGCTAAGGTGGTTGCCAAGTTCCTCAAGAAGCTCTTTTGCCATTTTGGGGTGCCTCGAGCACTAATTAGTGATTGGGGTACACATTTTTGCAACTCTCAGATTGAAAAATTCTTGAAAAGATATGTAGTGACTCACCGTCTCACCACTCCTTATCATCCACAGACAAGTGGGCAAGTAGAGTTGACAAATAGAGAGCTAAAGCGCATCTTAATGAGATCAACTCTCCAGCATGGGCGAGATTGGGCAGATAGGTTAGATGATGCGTTATGGGCTTATAGGACGGCCTACAAAACACCACTTGATACAACTCCTTTTCGGTTAGTATATGGGAAAGCGTGTCACTTACCAGTTGAGATTCAGCATCGGGCGTTCTGGGTAATCAAGACTTTCAACCTCAATCTCGACAAGTCAGGAGCTCATAGGAAGAGGCAGATTAATGAGCTTGATGAGTTAAGACTTACGGCATATGACAACGCTAGTTTCTACAAGGAGAGAGCCAAAGCATATCATGACACCAGGTTGCGCTAGCACAAGCAATTTGAGGAAGGAGATATGGTATTGCTATTCAACTCCAGGTTAAAACTTTTTCCGGGGAAACTCAAATAAAAATGGTCAGGTCCTTTTCGGGTAAAGAACGTTTTCCCGTATGGCACGGTGGAGTTAGAACACCCTGAAAAGGGTATTTTCAAGGTCAATGGACAGAGACTTAAACATTACTTAGGAGACAACAGGGTCTTTGAAGAAAGAGTGGAGCTTCCCCTTATTCGAATCCATAACTGACCATTTTCTTTTCCTTAGGTCGAGCCAACGACGTTAAACAAAAGCGCTGGTTGGGAGGCAACCCATTCATCTACTAGGTTAGTTTTTCTTTTCTTTTTACTGTCATCATCATTACATTTGTGAGTGGTAGTTTTGCAATATTACATTTGTGAGTGGTAGTTTTGCAGGTAAGATTTTAACATAGAGGGTACGATATGGTCTAAGCCACACCAAAGTATACGGGCATTTGTGAAAGGTGTTTCAGTCCAGGGGATGGCATAGTTACAGGCATGTCTAAGTCACAAGCCGTGCCATAAGGTAAGATTTTTTCAAGTTCTTTTATACAGAGCAGTGGAGAGCACGGTTACAGGCACGTCCAAGTCACAAGCCGTGTCATAAGCCGTGCCACAAGGTAAGATTTTTTCAAGTTCTTTTATACAGAGCAGTGTATGGCACGGCTTATAACACGCCCACTTTTGAGGCCGTGTCGTCAATAGCCTTTTAGGGTTCGCACGTTTCCAGAAATAAAACACCTTGCACTACACCTCTTTCCCCATTCCCACATTCCTTCTCTCTGCATCGTCGTTCTTTTTCTTCCCTCTCTGTTGTTTCCACTAGGTTAAGAACATCATTCATCAATCTTTCGAGATTTCTTAAGTGTGGTATATTCAAGATGCCTAGGACAAAGACCGTGGCACGTAAGAATGCTCAACCTCGTTCAGCTGGGGGTTCCTTTAGGACCACGCGACGCTACCCTCCTAACTTGCGGAGGGAGGACAAAGGTAAGTATGATGTAGTGCGAGAAAAGAAGGTATTTATGCCTAATGTAGTAGTTGATTGGGAAGTGCTGGCTAGATACGGGTTGGTGGAATGATTTGATCACTTCTTGAACGATCCTGCTTGGAGAGCACTTCTGAGCATTGAGGAGGACGTGTATTCTTCGCTAAGCTATGATTTCGTCGCCACATTCAAGCTTAGTTTTGGCCGGCATACCCAGTTTGATAACGTGGTCTCCTTCTACTGCCAAGGGAGTTACCACCATGTTGAAATGAGAGACTTCATCAAGTGCCTGGGTATTTACGACAATGAGTTTGTTGACTCTAATGAATTCTCATAGCTTCCAGACGCCTTTCCTAAGGGCCTACTGCAGCATGGAGTGTGGAACAGTATGGGAGAGGGTAGATATGATCCCTCCAAATCTAAGGGGAGCCATTTAAGGGACCCTGCCGTGCGTGTACTTCATTACATTCTGGCCCGTTCAACCACTGGTAGAGGTGATTCTCAGGGGGTTGTGAATTCATCGGACCTGTACCAGCTGTGGAGTATGATCACGGGCACCCGGGTTAATGTCGGATTAGCAACTGTATGGTGTTTGAAAAAATAGTGCGATCTGGGGCACCACAAGGTTTTTGTCGGCTCTTGGATTACCTGTATTTTGAAAAATTATGGTGTCTTCCCATCCCGGGTTCCCTGGGACAGTTGTGGAAGGAGTGCCTCTCTCCCCGAGAGTGTTTTGCGGAGGTGGAGGTTTCGCATACTGGACGCATCTGACGAACAACAAGAGCCAGATATAGAACCTGAGCAGGATGAGGAGCAAGAGCGAGCTCAAGAGCAAGTTCAAGAGCAGGCCGGCCAAAACCAGGAGCTAGCAGATTCGGTAAAGAGATTGACTGCGGATTTAGAAGAAATTAAGAGAGAACAAGCCAGGCAGTCAAAGCGGGTGAAGGGCTTGAAGAGTTATTTAGTCACTTGTTTATCCCGTATTGGTGAGAAATTGGGGGTAGATCTTCCCCCATATGGTGGCTCTAGCGATGAGGATGTAGCATCATAAGCTACTCGGGTTGTTTCTAGAGGAGATCATCACTCGAGTGGTGCATATGATACTGGTTTTCATTTTGGAGAATCCTCGGGTGCAGCTTTCATGGCACAACATGAAAGTCCCGCAGTTGCTACTGCCGAAGCGAGCAATTAGCAGGATACTGAGGTGATTGGATCTGATTCTCCTCGCCGATCGGGCACTGTACCATTGCCATCAGATGACGACTTCAGTAGCTGATCTCGCGAATGGATCAATGGAAGTTGAACCCGGGAGATTTGGCCCATTATGCAGAACAACCATTTTACTTTTGTTTTTACTGTCCTAATTTGTTTGATTCTGGAAGACTGACCAACCACTAATGTTTGAAATAGAAAATGCTGATGATAGTTAGCTTTACTTTCAGTCGATTATGAGTTTCTTTTGTTTTGTTTTGTTCTTTTTTGTTGTGAGATACAGGCTTTCAAAGTACACCGACCTGTTACGTTTAGCAGAGGTTCTCATGACTCTACTTGTGCGTCGCTTGACTTTCTGTTAACGATCTGCGTTGTAAGAGAATTTAGGGAAGTTTTTCATTTTCCTTTTGTTTTATTTTTACTTTTATTCCTTGCTTCCCTTTATGCATTTCATGAGGACATTGGGGACAATGTCTATTATAAGTGTAGGGAAGGGGGTTAGGAAAACGAAACTAGGATACAAGGGTTGTGCAATCAAAAATGTAATTTCCTCTTAATTAAGGTATAATCGATGATGACTTTTGACAATCAAGGACTACTGAGATTTGTTTATACCCCTGTGGAACATCTTTAACAATTTTTATTCTCTTATTATGTATTAAAGATACGTTGCTAAAATTACAAGATGAAATCCAAGTGAAGTAAACTTACTTGTCATTTAACCTTTACTTTCGGGAAGTGAGATTGGATTAAGGTCGCTAGTGAGTTTAGTATGCCCTTCTTTTTGCTTAGTAGGTAAGCTATATGACTTGGAGTGAAGGAGTAAATGATACTTGTAACTTGGTGATTCCTTTTCGAAAAAAAAAATGGGAGTAATGGAAGAATATATTAATATGTAAATAGTTCAGAAGTGGGCCTCATAGACTCGAGTAATTAAGCCTGAGGGATGCCTTTTTTAGGGAATAACATTTATTGACTCGGGTGACGAACTTGGGATCAATGGCTGAAAGCTCGCTACAAGGGTCATGAGAAAAGTCTAAGAAAAATGAACTTAAAAGAGCTTATATAAATGATAGTTGATTGATTGAGATGGTAGAGGTTTGAAGGGGTATTTTTAAAACCTAGTAGCCTAAGATCGCCTAGTCTGGGACTTACTGACCAAGGAAACCGTCTTAATTAATTAATTAAGTAAATGAGTTAATTAGACTCGAACAAGTAAATCCGAGGGACGCCTTCTACGCTGAGGGAATAACGTCTGTTAACTCGAGTGATGAACTCGGGATTATCGATCGAAAGTTTGTTACATGGGTCGGTTAACTTAGTTAAGTGCTTTAATGGTAAACTCTTAAGATCAACTTAAGAATTAGATGAAACAGAAAGGAAGAGCTAGGAGACAAGTGGATACAACATGCCTTTAGTCCCTGTTGTGTTGCTTACAACAATGGTTAAAAGGATGGTATACTTTATTTTACTAGTCTCGATCTTGTGGCAATTCTGACTTTGGGAATTTTATTCTAAATGATAAGGGTAAGAGTTTGATTCACTTGGATTAGCTTTGGGAATTTTAGTATTTGTATTTTGTATACAACTAATGGTAAGATTGAGTAAAAATTATCAATGATTGAGGTGTAGCATGAAATCGATGATGCTGAAATATCTTCTTGATTGCGGGAACTTATGAGAACTGGTCCTTTGGGTTTTCTTAATCCGTGTTTGCTTGAGGACAAGCAAAACCTTAAGTGTGGGGAAATTTGATAAGAGTAAATTAACCCTTGTAAATCATGGGCATTAATGATGAATTTGTATAGTCTTTTGAATAAAATTAATGCGGATTCGGTATTTAACAGATAAATATATGTTTCAAGGTATAATACCAAAGAGAAGGAGAAAGATCACAAAAGGAGCATAATTGAAGCTTAAAAGATCAAGTTAAAGTTACTCATGGACAACACAGGGAAAGCCACGGCCGTGTCATGAACCGTGGGCACACTTGAAGATGAAAGCGTCACTTGGAAAGGAAGCACGGCTTGTGATAAGGGTGTGCTTGAAGCCATGGCAGACGCTGCGAAGACGTGGAAAGCTCCCGAACTTGGCACGGGTTATAATCTAGCCGTGCTTCTAGCCGTGTTTCTAGCCATGTTGATAGCTGTGTTCCTAGCCGTGCCAAACACTGAGCAAGATTGAGAAGTTACATATTATCGACCAGAGGGAGACACGGTTTGAAATCTGGCCGTGCTGTTAGGCGTGTCAGGCGACTGTTATTCACTCGACGAGATTCACTTGGAAAAGGAAAGATACAGTCGTATCTTTCCAGCTGAAGATGCTCGGCCATGCCTTGAGAAGTATAAATAGAACAACCTTATTGAGAAAAGGGGAGGAGGCGGCACAAGAGAAACCCTAGAGAAGAGAAGCTGTTGCCAGAATAGTTTCCGATTTGAAGCCAAGATATTTCGTGTTTGAATTTTCTTTATGGACTCAATTATTTTATGTTTTGCTCTTCGTATTAGATTCATGAGTGGCTAATTATTTCATCCCTGTTCCCTTGAGAAACCCCTGATTGTCATGTGACCGAATTATTGATGTTCAATAATTAATTCTACTCTTTGAGTTTATTCATGTTGCAATTATAAGTTGTTCATCTTGATATGTGCGCAGTATTAGGATAGGATTATATCTCTGTTATTAAGATTGAGAAATCGTTTAACAGAGTGGATCTGGCATGGATAAAAAGACCCCTTGTAATCCTAGAGATAGGTTATAGGAGGTTTTCTGTATTGAACAAGGTCATTGTGGTCTGGTTCAATTGAGAGTCCTAGGATTTTATTGTAATCTTGATTATGTTAATTGAAGAGAGATCTTAATTGGCTTAATTAGGATTAGAGATTATTGATCTTGAGAAAGACTCCAATCTAGTGTAAGAAACTCCGCAGATCAGAGATTGGGTATTAATCATTAGATAGTTTGGAATTGAATAAAAGCTGCATGAGAATTAGGGGTGGATCTTGGGCAGGGTATGTTTAAATCATTGAATTAATTAAGGGAGTGTTCGAATACATTTACTTTGTTCATTTTATTTGTTTCTTTTAGATTTAAGCAATAATTAGGATAGTTGAGATCATCAATAGTGAGAAGTTAAATAGTAGGAGAATCGTTAGTACTAGTACTTATAAGTTTTTGTGGGATCGATACCTGTACTCCTATGCTATACTGCTAGTCGATAGGTACACTTGCCTGAGAACTGATCGTAAGCTAGGATTGAGTAGAGGGTTAAACTTGTTAGAGCGGTCAGATCGTCCATCAGCTTTATGCAATTCTAGGTTGCTATTAACTAAGGAGAGATCCTATTTGATAAACCTAAGATTACATAGGTTAATATACTTGAGAAAGTAGTTAACTTGACTAGAGAATTCGACAGTATAAGAAGTCAATTAGGCTAATCTTCATAAATCTAATGAATTACATGATAAAGAAGGAGTAGAATAAGATCTAGGTTGCTTTTGTTAATTGATAAATCTTCCGAACCATTGTTGTTAGTAAGTTATTAGTTTTAAGATTAGAGTAATTAAGTTTCAACCAACATATTTAAGCGGCTGTTAGATAATAGGAACGAAGTTAGTACTAGTAGTTGGTGTATCTCTAAGGGACGACTTTGTGCTTACTCGCTATATTACGCTACGATAGGTGCGCTTGCCTATTGCTTCGTAGTAAGATTAAGAACAAGAATTCAATTTATTAAAACTACGATTGGCAACGATCACACATTTAGTATAATTCATTCAGATTTTATTCTCATCAAATATCATTGCCTAAATAATAGTAGAAATTGATATAGGTGTATTACTTAATCAATCTTCATGGTTTGACACTCTTCTCTCACTATATTGCTTAATCCGATCAAGTACACTTGCCGGTATTTTTTCACGCTTATTTTATATCTCTTTTTGCGTGGATCAAGTTTTTGGCGCCGTTGCCGGGGATTGATTAATATTAGACCATCTTTAGATTCTATTGTTAATTTAGGCACAATTTTTTTGTTTTTGTTTTTATGATTGTGTGATCGTTTCCCGTTCTCTTTGAAGGTTTTTTTTTATGCACAAGAGTAGTAGTACTGAACTACTACCAATTAATCTTGAGATAGAACGCACCTTGCGACAACATAGAAGAGAGCAAAGAAGAAGGAAAGAAGTTGACATGGCAGATGATAACAACAATCGGATTCAGGGTGCTGGTAGAGCACTTCAGGAATATACGGTACATGTTGTTTCGGGTCCTACAATCAGAAGACCTATGATCCAGGCTAACAATTTCGAGTTGAAACTAGCACTCGTTCAAATGGTTCAATCAAATCAATTTGGAGGATATCCAAGTGAGAGTCCTAATGAGCATATTGCAGTATTTCTTCAATATTGTAATACAGTGAAAATGAATAATGTATCTGATGATGTAATTAGGTTACAACTTTTTCCGTTTTCACTTAGAGATAAAGTTAGGGCTTGGTATAATTCACTACTATAGGACTCTATAACCACTTGGGCTGATCTCTCATCTAAATTTTTAAGGAGATTTTTTCTACCAGCTAGAACTGCTAGGTTAAGGAATGACATCACAAACTTTACTAAGTTTAGTGGTGAATCTCTTTATGAAGGATGGGGAAGATTCAAGGAGGCAATTAGAAAATTCCCCATCATGGATTACCAGATAATCTCCTTATTGAGGTTTTCTATCTCAGTTTAGATGAACATTGAGGTCTCTAGTAGATGCTGCTTTTGGTGGTGCACTAATGGGTAAGACATATGATGTGGCTAGTGCTTTGATTGATGAAATGGCCTCAAGTGCACATAATTGGCAACATGAAAGAGGTAAGTCTATTGCGGCATCTGTCAATGACATGAGCACCTTAACAGCTCAGATTTCAGCTCTCACAGTTCAGGTAAGTAAACTCACCTCTGCACCTTCTTATAATGTTAATCAAATTTCTTGTTGTGAGTTATACTCAGGACCACACTCAACTCTTAAGTGCCTATCTAGAAACTTTTCCTCCTCATCCCATGGAGAGCAAGTAAATTTTGTCAACAATTTCCAAAGAGATAATCAAGGACCTTATTCAAACACCTATAATCTAGGGCGGTGTAACAATCCAAATTTCTCATGGAGAAATGATAACAATGCACTTAAACCACCTGGATTTCAAAAGCAAGGTCCTAATCATAATATCCCCCATCAACTATATTCTAATCATAATACCTCTTCTCAGCAAAATCAGTCTAAAATGGAAGAACTCGTGATAAGTTATATGCAAAAGACTGACACAATGTTGTAGAATCAACAAGCTACCATTAGGAATCTTGAGAATCAGCTTAGTCAGATGTCTCAGTAGTTGAGTAATAGACCATCTGGGTCTTTACCTAGCAATACTGAGTAGAATCTTAAGGGTGTAAATGCTATTATGCTAAGAAGTGGTAAGGAATTAGTTGATAAGAAACTTGAGGAAAAAGAGGTTAACCCAAAGAAAGATAAAGGGAAACAAAAGGAAGAGGAACCAAAGAAAAATTCACCAAAGGTGAAATCATATGTTCCTCCTATTCCTTTCCCAGGAAGGCTGAAGCAACAACAACTGGATTCACAATTTGCTAAATTTTTAGAAGTTTTTAAAAAATTGCAAATTAACATTCCTTTTGCAGAGGCACTTTAGCAAATGCCTTCATATGCTAAATTCATGAAGGATTTGCTCACCAAGAAGAGAAAGATAGATGGGAATGAACCTGTAATGCTTACAGGGGAGTGTTCTATGATCCTACAGAAGAATGTATCTAATTTACCAAGAAAACAAAGAGATCGAGGAAGTTTTACTGTTCCTTGCACTATTGGTAATTTTCATTTTGATAAAGTCCTTATAGATTCTGGTGCAAGTATAAACTTAATGCCTCTGTCCATTTTTAGAAAACTAGGACTTAGAGAATGTAAGGAGACGCATGTCACCCTACAACTTGTTGATAGAAGTGTCAAGTACCCAAAGGGTATAGTAGAGAATGTCCTAGTAAAAGTGGACAAATTCATCTTTCCAGTTGACTTTATAGTCTTGGAAATGGAAGAAGATAGAGAGGTACCCATGATCTTAGGAAGACCATTCCTTGCAATAGGTAACGCATTGATAGATGTGGAATAAGGTAAGCTGACCTTGAGAGTTATGGATGAAGAAGTTACTTTTAATGTTTATGAGGCCATTAGGAAATTTGATGATTGTAAGTCTTGTTACACAATTGATGTTATCGATGAAGTTTCCTATGAGAATATTGAAGAGAATGCAGGTATGGAGACAATAGAATCAGTTCTCAAGGATATAGATGAATGGAGTGATGATGAAGAACCAATTGAAGAATATGTGGAAGAAGCATTAGAAATTCGAGCTCACTACTATGAGGAGCTAGGAACGAGTGAGAAGAAGCCAATTCCATCATTAACACAACCCCCGGTGCTTGAGCTTAAACCATTACCTAGTCATTTAAAATATGCATATCTTGGAACAGATGATACTTTGCCAATAATCATTTCTTCTTCTTTGATAGGTGATCAAGAGCAACAACTTTTAGATGTTCTAAGAGAGCATAAGGAAGCTATCGGGTGGACCATTGCTGATATTAAGGGAATTAGCCCTTCAATTTGTACTCATAGAATATTTCTTGAGGTTGAGTGCAAACCTACAGTACAACCACAAAGAAGACTAAACCCAACTCTTAAGGAAGTTGTAAAAAAAGAAGTGCTTAAATTGTTAGATGCAGGCATTATTTTTCCAATTTTTGATAGTAAATGGGTTAATCTTGTCCAAGTTGTACCAAAAAAAGGTGATATGACTGTAGTAAAAAATGAGGCTAATGAATTAATTCCCACTCGCACTGTAACTGGTTAAAGAGTCTGTATAGACTATAGAAAACTGAATGATGCTACCCGAAAAGATCATTTCCCCCTCCTTTTCATAGATCGGATGTTAGAAAAACTTGCAGGGCATGATTATTACTGCTTATTAGATGGTTACTCCGGTTACAATCAAATCCATATAGCACCCGAGGACCAGGAGAAAACCACCTTTACTTGTCCTTATGGCACATTTGCCTTTAGGAGAATGCCCTTTGGTCTTTGTAATGCACCCGCTACATTTCAAAGATGCATGATGTCTATATTTTTTGACATGTTAGAAAATTTTATTGAAATATTCATGGATGATTTTTCTATTTTTGGGAAGTCATTCAAAACATGTTTGACAAATTTAGGATATGTGCTTAAGAGATGCAAAGAAACTAATCTCCTTCTTAATTGGGAAAAATGCCATTTCATGGTAAGAGAGGGAATAGTCTTAGGGCACAAAGTATCTAAGCAGGGAATTGAGGTTGATAGGGCAAAAGTATAGGTGATAGAGAAGCTACCACCACCTACTACAGTGAAAGGAATCAAAAGCTTCTTGGGACATGCTGGCTTTTATAGGAGATTTATCAAGGACTTCTCTAAAATCTTAAGACCTCTTTGTAATTTATTAGAAAAAGATTCTGCCTTTGTTTTTTATGATAATTGTTTGCAGGCATTCAATCTATTGAAGGAGAAGCTCACTACTGCACTAGTGATTGTTGCACCTAATTGGGAGCTTCTATTCGAGTTGATGTACGATGCTAGCGATTATGCTGTAGGAGCGGTACTTGGGCAAAGGAAAGATAAGTCATTTCATGTAATATACTATGCAAGTAAAACCTTAAATGAGGCCCAAAGGAATTATGCTACAACTGAAAAAGAACTTTTAGCAGTCATATTTGCATGCGATAAATTTCGGCCTTATCTGATAGGTTCTAAAATCATAGTATATACTGACCATGCTGCCCTTAAGTATTTATTTGCTAAAGCTGATGCTAAACCTAGGTTAATTCGATGGATTCTACTACTGCAAGAATTTAACCTGGAAATTAAAGATAAGAAGGGAACTGAAAATGTGGTGGCTGATAATTTATCCCGTCTGGAATCTAATTGTTTTGATTCACCTATTAATGAAAAGTTCCCTGATGAACAATTGCATGCAGTAGAAGTCCAAGGATTACCTTGGTATGCTGATATCGTTAATTATTTGGTTAGCAAAATCACTCCATATGGTTTATCTTACCAATAGAAAAAGAAATTTTTACATGATGTAAAGTTTTATTTTTGGGATGAACCATATCTCTTTTAAAATAATGCTGACCAAATAATTAGACGGTGCGTACCTGAAAGTGAACAACTTAGCATTATACAACATTGTCATTCTAGGGAAGCAGGAGGTCACTTTGGTGTAGAAAGAACGACAACTAAAATTTTATCATATGGATTTTATTGGTCCAAGTTGTTCAGTGATTGCAGGAACTACATCATGTCTTGTGCTCAATGTCAAAGGACTGGCAACATTTCTAGAAGACACTAATTACCACAAAACAATATACTTGTAATTGAGCTTTTTGACGTTTGGGGAATCGACTTTATGGGTCCTTTTCCCTCATCTTTTTCAAACAAATACATTCTTTTAGCTGTTGATTATGTTTCAAAATGGGTAGAGACAGTTGCTTTACAAACTAATGACAACAGGGTTATTAAATTTTTGAAAAAGAATATATTTTCAAGATTTGGGGTACCTAGAGCTATAATAAGTGATGGGGGAATACATTTTTGTAACAGGCAATTTGAGAAATTGTTATTAAAATATGGAGTTACTCACAAAATTGCCACCCCTTATCATCCACAAACGTGTGGACAGGTTGAGGTATCCAATAGGGAAATTAAGCGAATTTTAGAGAAGACTGTCAATGCATCCAGGAATGATTGGTCTTTAAAAATCGATGATGCATTATGGGCTTATAGAACAGCATTTAAAACCCCTATAGGAATGTCCCCCTACAAGATTGTTTTTGGTAAATCGTGTCACTTACCAGTAGAGCTCAATCACAAGGCATACTGGGCTATTAAATACCTTAACTTTGATGAGAAAGCTGCAGGTAAAAAAAGATTGCTTCAACTAAATCAGATGGCTGAAATGAGAGAAGAAGCATATAAAAATGCTAAAATTTACAAAGAACGAACAAAGAGATGGCATGATAAGAGCATTGTGATGTGAGAATTCTTCCTTGGTCAGAAGGTACAACTCCCGCTTGAAGCTGTTCCCAGGTAAGTTGAAGTCACGATGGTCTGGACCCTTTGAAATTGTTAATGTGTTTCCTTATGGTGCAGTTGAGTTGAAGGCAGAAGGCAACCGTACTTTCAAAGTAAACGGTTATCTTCTCAAACATTACTATGAAGGGGAAAATGTTGATAAAGATGCCACAGTTGTGGATTTAGGAGATTTGAGGACATGAACTGGAAAAGTCGGGCTAGTGACTATAAACTAAGTGCTTCATGGGAGGTAACTCATTTTCAATATTTGTATACACTACTGTTTTATTTTCATTGATATATATATAAAAAAAGAAAGTAAAAAAAAATTAAAAAAAAAGTTTGAATTCAAGGCTGGATAAGAGCCTCCGGCTTTCATCTAGCCTAAGCTCTCGGTACAATTAAAGGCCGACTCAAAAGGCCGGCGGCGTATAGGTACAGGGTGCCGACCTTTGTCTGGTTTTTAGACATTGGCCGACCTTTCTCTCTCTCTCATTTGCTCACTTATTTCTCTCTCTTACTCACTTATTCTCTCACGACTGCTCTCCCTCTCTCTCGCACTCCTCTCTCTCTCTTTGACCTATTTCTTCTTCACTCTCTCACTCACTCTCCTCTTGCATTCAAGACACTCCAAGTAGGTTTTTTCTTCTTCTCTTTAAGTTCTTCCTCTTATTTGCTTATTGGAGTTTGCTGAAAATGTTATCTATGTGGGTTGTAAATTTCGGATCACATGCGGAATTGATGGGATTGTTGGATTGAAGTTGTTGGTTTGATGATTTTTTCATGTAGAAGTTGATTATTATACTTGCATGTTGATGAGTTATAGTGATTTATGTTTGATTTGTTAGAAACCCATTTAGAAAATTAGAAATTAGGTTTTAACCAATTGTGTAAAATTGTTAGAATTTGGGGTTTTTGTGCTTTAGAGAAATGTAACTACTATTACTTAAAGTAGTTGTGGTTAATTTTGAGTTCTTGTGTCATGATTGGGAGATGCTGCAAATTAAGTTCATGAATGGGTATATTTTGCTAAAGAAATTCAGATTGCATGAGTTTAGAAGGACCTTGCTGCTGTTAATTACATGATTATTCTTTCACTACGTGTGAGAGTATTTGCACAACTTGAAACTCATGTGTTCTCCTTTTCCCATGTATTTTTGAAAAGTCCCACTTTGGTTAAAATCTAGGCCGCATAACTTAGGCTGCCAGCCTTTAATTTCTAATTGCAAGTGTAATTGACATAATGAAACTTCCGTGCTTAGGCAATTGCTGGTGCTTCTTTAATGATAAACCATGAGTTAAACATGAATATATTGGCATGTGAAGTTTCATTGAGTTAGTTAATTGATGAACTAACATAACTTTTTGTAGCAATGCCACCTATAAAGTTCCAGCTTAGGAGGAAGACGCAAAAGACCTGTGAACCATCAACTTCAAGAACTTAACCAAAGTTCCTACTTTCCAAACAAGAATATGTAAAGGAAAGGAAGAAAAGGTTTGACAAGATGACAATCTTAAATCATCAATATCTGGATTGGACGGTTCTGCAGGAATATGGCATGGATGAAATATTGCAACAAATGGTAGCGAATAAGACTTGGTTTCAGCTCTTCGAGATAAAGGAGCCAGCTTATAAAGATGTTACAATTGAGTTTTTGTCCACTATGCAGATAGAGAAGGATGACAGGATCACCATGAATTTTCAAGCCTATGAAGAGATTCATAGAATACAGTTGAATCAAATCGGGTTCTTTTTAAAATTTCATGATGACCCAGAACTTGAAGAAAATTCAACTAATGCCTGACCTGAAGGAATGAGTGCTAAAAGGATGTGGTTTCAGATGATTCATCCTAGACAAGATGATTTCGTGCCTTCAAAGTCTTTGGCTTCTAGTTTCGCTGCTGTGGAGCACAAGTTACCCCACCATATCTTTGCCCACACAATCTGTTGTAAGAAAACTAGTCATAGTAAGGCGACTAGTTTTGATATGTTTTACCTCTTTTGCATGATAAATGATTACAAAATTGACATTGGTATAGAGGTAGCTACTTTTATGAGCAGGCAGATTGAGGATACAAGGACACAATTCATTTTGTGTGGAGGATATATAACTGCCTTATTGAAAGGTATAGGGATGTTCAGAGCTCCTATTGATGATAAGTGAATAGAGTGTAAGAGGATTTCTTCTACACCATTTAGAGGTTGGGGACTCACCAATGTAATCCACAGGCTTAATCCTCCCATTGATGAGGAGGGAATTCATGAGGTCCCTTCCACTGATAGACCCTTAGGTTCTTATTCTACCCCTCATACTAGCAGTTATGAACAATTGAGAAAGGGCATAAAAGAAGTCAAGAAAAAAGTTCATAAAGAGCGGAAAAAGAATAAGAAATTTAGGACCACCTTGGTCAATATGTTAAAGTCCGCAATATCATGTTTTCATCCAGCAGTCGTAGAACATTTGAATTATGAGACCTTAAATGAGGTCTCCAGCTCTAAGTCCGACAGTTTTTGAATTTTTCTTTTCTTCTCTATTTTTGAACTTTGATGATTGGTCTGTATGAATTTTGTTAAGAACCCACTTGTTGGGTAGACTTGTGATCCATGACATTTTTCTTTTAGTGTTTTATTTCATGGTTATGAAATAGGGATGACAGACATTTTGGAGGAATTTTCTTGTTGATGAACAACTTGACACAAGGGAAGTACCAGTTTTTCAAATTTTTTTGCATCGACATTCTTTTCCTTAATTTTGTGCTATTATAGGAACAATGAGGACATTGTCCAATTGAAGTGTGGGGAAGGGATTATAAATGTAGAAGTATAATGATTGATTGCACACATCATGAGCTTGCAATTCCCATGCTTTATTTATGTCCTTAAGTGTTTATCATCAGTGAAATCTTGAAATTGACTTAGATTGGTGCCCCACTCGCTAACTGTTGTGACTGGTTTACATGGTTAAAATTTAATAGTAAAATCTCTAGAGAACAGATTTACCCTATGTTTAGCATTTGAATTTGAGATTTGAGAGAAAAAAAAAATTCAGTCCTTAAGTTGAAAAAACAAGCAGGTTTACTTCATGGAAAAATTGGTTGGGATATATTTTTCTTGAAATCTCTTTGAGAATACCTTAACACCTAGTGAAAGAGGTAAAGGAAATCTTTTACTTAGTGATCCCTTATAAAAATAGTCTTAACTAATATTCATTCATTAAAAAAAAATGGCAATTAGAGCCTTTACTCCAATGACTCAAGTAAGTGAGTTAAGAGTATCCAGTCTTAAATGTTAGTGAGAGGAAGGGTTCGTAGGGGTCCCTTTAAAACCTGGTCACTTGGGTGATGAGCCCGAGATGTGCTGACTCAATGAACTCACAATAACGAGAAGGGCGGAAAGGCAAAAATTTTAGTACCTTAATGAAAGCTAGGTTGAGATGGGCGGGCTTTGGTCCCTCAGAAGAGTGAAGTTTGACTCCGCTATCAATTAAGGCAAATTAAAAAGAAAATGTTGAATACAGGGCAATAAGTGAAATAAAGACTAAATTGAAGAGGGAGAAATTCTAGGGAAAAAAAGGATACCATATGCTTTCACTTTTTGTTATATTGTTTAGAGAAGTAAAATTGAGAGAGATTATACTTACTAATAACCAATGAAGTTTAAATGAATGTTTTTCCTTATGGACTAAGTATTTTTCTTTTGAAAGAGAATTCAATTGTTAAACACTAGGATTAAAAATCTATTTTATTTAGATTAACTACTAAATTTCAACTAGATTATTCTAGTTACAAGTTTCAGTATGGTTAGAGCAATGGGCACTAGAAGTTCAATGACAGATTTCTCTTGTTCATTTCAATTATTTTTCTTAAGGACAAGCAAAAGTTCAAGTGTGGGGACATTGATAAGATCACATTATACTTATATTTTCTTTTGGGATTTATATTAAATTTATTTCAATATTATAAGAAAATATAAAGAAATGGTATTTAATGGTGTTTATTTGTGAAAATTTAGGTTTTGAGGACCTAAAAGTAAAATACAAGTTAATTGGAGGAGTTTTTCACAAAATTGAAGAAGCAAGTGAAGAATTGCATTAAAGGTTGCCGGCTTTAAGGCTAGCCTAAGAGAAAAAATCATCCCAGTGCATCAAAGCCGCCGGCTCTTGGCTAGCCTACATTCAAAGCCGCCGGCTTTGAGCCAGCCTTAACTGTTTCTCGGATGTCTATGTGAAAATTTCTCCAAAACCTTATCTTGATTGATTTGCTGACTCAATTCCTCATCAGATCAGCCTTATCTTCCTCCTCTTTAGATCTATAAATAAACCCCTTATGTGAACCTTGAAATTCATTATTGTTTTGATCTTTTGAATCATTAGAATTCCCTTGGGAACTTTAGGATTTTATCTTCTCTTAAATCTTTTTCATTTCATTGTAATTCCAAATGTTATTTTTGAAGAGAGAATGTTACTTTGCTAAAGTTTGCTTTCAATTGAAGAATTCTAGGAATCATTTTAGAAAATTGAAGTTCTACAAACTCTTGAAGATTATAGCAATTGTTTCATTTATTTTATTTTCTTTTATGCAATTTATCAGTTTATTTTTATTATTCAATATGAATTCCATTGCACCTACTCATTTAAATTGTTTTTATGCAATCCACACCATAATGTTCTAAATCATCTCTATGGGAAACATGATGAAGCCATAATTCAACTAAAATGATCATTGTATTCATGTTATAGGACATATAGATATGTGGAATTTTCATATGGGAATTTCTACTATGAATTGTATTTTATAATTGAAATCAATTCATAGAAATCTAAATGACTCAAAAGAGAAATTTAGGATTTATTAGGAACACTCAAGTAAGATTTAATAATTTATGCAGAAGCGGCGTTATTGAATTTTATTAGAAATTAACCTAAGTGTTTCATGCAATATTTTTATTTAATTTTTCACTAAGGGATTAGGAGAAATTATTTTAAAGATATTAGGCAATCATATAATTGGGAAATTTATGATTGTAATTTAGAATCATCCATTGATTTTATTTAGCGGGAGCTGTTAAATTAAATTGGGGTTTTGACACTTTAAAACTTGAAAAAGGATTAAGATTTTGTCAAATTCCTTGTAAAAATCCACATAGCTATAAGTTATTATAACATGAAGGCAATATGATTAGTAGAATTAGGGTAGATTCTATTTTCCCATCATCAATTCATCCTTTTTCAACACAATTCTCTTTTTGCACATTTAGTATAATTCATTCAGATTTTATTCTCATCAAATATCATTGCCTAAATAATAGTAGAAATTGATATAGGTCTATTACTTAATCAATCTTCGTGGTTCGACACTCTTCTCTCACTATATTGCTTGATCCGGTCAGGTACACTTGCCGGTATTTATTCATGCTTATTTTATATCTCCTTTTGTTTGGATCAACACGTTATCTTCACTGCCCAGTTCAACACGGCCTCCAATACGGCCGTACTCGGGGTAGGGCTGAAAAAAAAAAAAAAACTTGTATTCTCGTTATTGATATCAGTACGAGTTGTGCTGAACTTAGGGTACACTTCGATATAGCTACTAGTCACTTTTTGCATCCAACACTAGCGTCTGCATGGGTTATGCTGAACTAAAAATCAATTTTCTTCATTTTTCGCTAAATTTCATCTCGCTTGTGCTTATATCATCCTTAAACCTTTCTTTTGTCTCCATTGACACTTGAAATTAAAATTTAATCATATAAATACTCTTTTCTTCACAAATCACATGAAATCCATAAAAAAATTATAACTAATAAGCACTAGAATTAAGGGTCTTTTGACATTTATCAAGTGATCTTTAATATCTTATACGAAATGACATCCTTGAGGCTTAAAATTCTCCATTTGCTAAAGTTAATCCAAGCTTAGATCTTCATTATCATTAGTGGAGATACTTGACAAACGAAAAATGATCTCTTCATCTCTTAGATTAATCAACCATAATGCTTGGTTCAGATGATCTTAAATAAGTCCATTCAAAGCTTGCTCCATGTGTTTTGTTCTTACCCTTATTATTAGTCCTTTAATTCCTTCTAATATATCATAGGAAAGAATTGGTGCAAGTTGATTCCCATCATTCCCTTCCTCTTTGAAAGGATTCATCCTCAAACCACCTGCATCATACAAAGATAAATCAACAACATTAAAAGTAGCATTTGCGTTTCCATAGTTGTTGGGTAAATCAATTTTATAGGCATTGTCATTTATCCTTTCTATCACTTGGAATGGTCCATCTCCTTTGGGTTGTAACTTAGATTTTCTTTGTTGGGGAAATCTTTCCTTGCGAAAATGTACCTAAACCTAATCTCCAGGCTAGAAAACAACCTTAGTGCGCCCTTTATTGGCTTGCCTAGTATAATGCTCATTTTTCTTGTCTATATTGGCATGTAAATCCTTTACAAAATCAGCCTTCAGTTTTCCATAAAAATTAACAATTTCATTAGAAGGCAAGGTAATATATCTAAAGGAGTTAAAGGATTAAAACCATACATAATCTCAAATGGTGAATATGATGTCGTAGAATGAAAAATTCTATTGTATGCAAACTCAATATGAGGCAGAAAAATTTCCCATTATTTCAAGTTCTTTTGAATGATAGCACGCAACAATGTAGTAAGTGTCCTATTAACTACTTTAGTTTGCCCATCCATTTTGGGATGTGCAACAGTTGAAAACATGAGTTTAGTCCCCAATTTATTCCATAAGGTACGCAAAAAATGACTTAGGAATTTAACATCTCGATCACTTATTATTGTTCTAGGCAATCTATACAAACATACTACTTCCTTGAAGAACAAATAAGCAATATGAGTTGCATCATTGGTTTTAGAACATGTAATAAAATGTGTCATCCTACTAAACTTATCAACAACAATAAATATGTTGTCCTTACCACTTTGAGTCCTAGGCAATCTAATCACAAAGTCCATGGAAATATCAATCTAAGACTAAGTAGGTATAGGTAATGGTGTACAAAACCCATGTGGTTTTACTTTAGACATTGCTTGTTTTCAAGTTATACACTTATCACAAACAAATTGCACACCATGTTTCATGTTAGGCCAATAAAAATGTTCATGCAATCTGTCTGAAGTCTTTCGCACGCCAAAATGTCCCATTAGACCTCCTTCGTAGGACTCTTTAACCAGTAATTTATGCAAGGAACACATAGGCACACACAGTCTATTCCTATAAACAAAAATCCTTTATGCCTATAATATTCTCCATATGCACATTTAGAACATGCATTCCATGCTTGGTAGAAATCAGCATCATTAGTATATAAATCTTTAATAAATTTGAAACCAAGTAATTTAGATTGTAAGGAAGTGAGAAATACATACCTTCTGGACAATGCATCAACAACAACAACATGATTAAAATGAATAACAAACTTCCTTAGCCACAAATAGTACTACTATGTTTGAAGAGTTTGTACTAAGGCATACAACTCCTTGTCATAGGTAGGGTAATTTAATGCTGCCCTACAAAGCTTTTCACTAAAGAAGGTAATTAGTTTGGAATCCTGCATCAAAATAGCCCCTATTCCAATCCCCAATGCATCACATTCAACCTTAAAAGCTTTTTCAAAGTTAAGTAAACACAATAAAGGTGCATTAGTTAATTTGTCTATTGAAAGCTTTCTCATGTACTTCTTCCCACCTAAACACAACATTCTTTTTAACAAGCTCATTTAAAGGTACCACAACAAAACTAAAGTCCCTTACAAACCTCTTATAGAAACTTGCTAAACCATGACAACTTCTTACCTCACTTGCATTCTTTAGGCTAGGTCATTCCCTAATCACCATCACCTTATCTTCATCTACCTTTATTCCCTATGAGCTTACAACAAATCTAAGAAAAACAATGGATTCCATACAAAAATCACACTTCTGTAGGTTAACATATAATTTATTTTCCTTCAAAACACTCAAAATAGCCTACAAGTGTTTAACATGATTATCCAATTTTTTTATGTACACTAAGATATCATCAAAGTAGACTATAACAAATTTTCTAATGAAAGAATGCAAAACATGATTCATTAAACTCATAAAGGTGCTAGGTGCATTAGTGCATTAGTTAAGCCAAATGATATGACTAACTACTCATATAACCCATATTTTGTCTTAAAAGCAGTTTTCCATTCATCACCTTTCTTTATTTGAATTTGATGATAACCACTTTTAAAATCAATTTTTGAAAATAAACATGAACCATACAACTCATCAAACATATCATCTAACATAGGGATAGGATATCTATACTTTATTGTGATCTTGTTGATGGCTCGACAATTTACATACATGCACCGTGTTCCATCTTTCATAGGAACCAACTGCACAAGAACTGAACATGGATTGAGACTTTCTCGTATGAATCCCTTTTGAATAAGTTCTTTCACCTGCCTTTGAATCTCTTTTGTCTCTTCTAGATTAGCTCTATACGCGGGTCTATTAGGGATGGATGACCTTTGATACGCTCAGAACGTATATATAAAATGGGAGCGTAAATTGCAGCAAGTGCACTGGTCGTATCAAGTAATAGAGTGGTGAAAAGTAAGGTTGTCAATCCCTCGAGGAAAAAATAGAGTATTAGACCTATGGCAATTCTTATCAATATCTAGGAGATTAAAAAGGGGTTTTGAAATGTCTAAGCTAAAAATTTAACTTAAAGCAAACAAGGAGAATTTTATGAAGAATCTATCAATTATGAATGCGGGAAATTAGAATTTACCCTAGATCCATTAATCAAACTGCTACCATATTATATCAACTAGTGGTTATAAGGTTATTCAAGTGAGTTTAGAAAATCCTTTTTAAGGATGTTAACCTTAAATCAATTAGTCAGCTTCCGCGTCTCCAATTAACCAAGGAATCAAAATTATGTTCATACACCTCCCAATGCTACAAACAACAAATGCCCTAAATCAATTAACCCTAATCCCTTAGTGATTAATTAACAGGAAACATTGCATTGCGCCCTCCATAAACTCTAATTAA
>JBBMOL010002182.1:0-27611 GCA_037954665.1 Laguncularia racemosa | reverse complement strand
CAACACTTTTAATTGGAAAATTTACTTTTAAACCTTTTCCCCTCCTCATGTGTTCAATAGTCGGGTTCTTTTAGTATTAAAACAATGCTTAGATAGGTTTATAGGTTGTTTGGTTTTTTCTAATCCTTTTTCCTCTTCTCCAGAAACCCTCTTTAACTGTCATGGGGGGGACTCTCTATTAGGCTTTGTGCCCCCATATCCCTTTTAAACCCCATGCATTTAAAAATTTAATTTGGCATAATTTCATTCTGGTAGTTCCGGGTTTCTTTTTCCAAACCCTTTTGGCCCCTCTTTTTTTTCCCCTTTTTCCAAAAAAAGCCTTTTTCTCCCGTTTTTTTGGGGGGTACCCTTGTTTTTTTTCCCTAATTTGACTCCCCTTTTTCCTTTGGTTCCCTTGTTTGGGCCCATTGGGCTCCTAAAGGCACGGTAGGTAGAATTAGGCCGGGGCCTTTAGTAACCCTGAATGGGGTTGGATCGCCTCTGCCTCTCTATTTTAAGGCTAGCTGTATAGTTCTAAATTTGTACTATATCTTATGGCTCAAGAAACTTTTTGATTTTCATATTTCAGCCTTGTTCAAAGGTGTTTAGGGTTTGCTTTGGGGGCTCTACTGACCCCACTTTCTGTTTCATCGGGGTTTTACAAACCCTAAATTTAGTTTTAAATCATTTATCAAAATCTAATACGGAAAAATTTTGTTTTTTCTATCCATAGATTGCATAAAAGGGCCTTTTATCCAATGTAATGATTTTATTAAAACAAGAGTTTTTCCCAATTTAAATTTTAAAAAATCAATGTATTCTAAGGGGGGGGGGCCAAACATCAAATAACAATATATAATAAAAAAACATGGATAAAATCAGATTTGCTCAATCGTCTTAATTTTGCAAAAAACCCAATTTTTAAATATTTAATCAAAATTTCTTTGACCCAGGTAGGGAAATAATTAGCACACATGGTTTAAAGGAATAACAAAACGAAATAATAAAATCCATGTGTGAAACCCTTCTAGAATTAAAGCTTCAAAAATTTTCCTTTTATGTGTTGTTCCCAAAATTTTCCAAGATGTGTTTTTTCCCTTCCAAAAAACTTTCTTTTCTTTAAAAGAGGGTTATTTATCCCTGGGGTTGTAGTTTTCCTCTCTAGCGTGTAAAAGGGTTTTTCCTTAAAATTTTTGGAAATAAAAAGTTTTAAAGATATTTTCCTTGTTAGATACAGGGTTTCATACTCCCACGGGCGTTTTGAAAAAACCGTTGTTTCTCCCCTAAATCATTTAAACCCTCTGGGCGGTATATTCAAAACACGACCGTTTGTTAGGGCCCCGTGTTTTCCCTCTGTTTTTCTTTGTTTCTTTCCACGGTTGATTACAGGGGTTTGTGAAATTTAACGTGTACTGGTCTATCCGGGAAAAAATCTTTTCCAAAGCTGAAAACGGTCGGTTACGGGGGGGGTGAAACCCAAACCTTTTGTAGTCTCCTGTTTTCCTTCACACGGTGTTTTTTAAAACCGTTTTTGGGCCCCTTTTTATTTTTAAACTTCAATGCTTTCCCTTTTTACTTGACTTTTATTCCAATTGTCTTGAATTTAAATACTTTTCATCAAATCACCCTTTTCCCAAACCCCCTAAACTTTAAAATTTAAATCAATTTTAAGAATCAAAATCTTATTTTTTTCACCCCCAATTATTAAAAAAATTAAATTAAATTTCATTTTCCATTTAAAAGGGTTTTTTAAATTAGTTTTTATAAATTTCCCCCCCTTAAGCATTTGTTTGTCCTAAAAGAAAAATTACCATATAAAAGTTCAATTATAAAGAATTTTTTAAAATCAAAAAGGGAAATTAAATCTTTTAACCCCAAAATTTATAACCGGGAAATACCCAAACCTTTTTCCAAAAATTCCCCTTTCTTTAAACTAAATTTTTTTAAAAGCACTTGTTTTCAAAATACAATAGTAGTTTTTCCTTTTTTAACCCAAAAGGTAAGTAAAAATTTTGGCTTTATCATTTAAAAAAAAAATCTAAAAGGGTTAAGATCAGACTTACAATCTTTAAAAACTCAGGCTTTTTTAATCCACTTATTTCCTGGTTTTTTTTTTCCCCCTTTTTGGATTGGGGGGGTTCCCCCCTTTTTGTACCTCTTCTTAGTCAATTAACCCATGTAACGAACTTTTAATCGATAACCCCGGGTCGTCAACCGTTAACAGACGTTACCCCTCAAGCTTTGGGGGCGCCCCGGGGGGATTTACTTTTTGGGGTTAAATTTAAAACTAATAATTTCCCCTTTTCTTTTTAGTGAATAAGAGCGGTTTCCTTGGCCAGAAAAGTCCGGGCCCAAAGATTTTCTTAGGTACTGGGTTTTTTAAAGATCCCCCTTAAACCCTCTCCCAAATCCAATCTAAATATTCAAATTTTTTAAACCCTTCATTTAGTTCAGTTTTTCTCTTTTTTTTAAATTTTTAACCTTGTAGCGAGTTTTTCGCCAATGACCCCGGTTAATCACCAAGTCAATAGAGTTTTTCCCCCCGGAAAGGGCACCCCCAGTTAAATTACTGAGTAAAAGAGATCCACTTCAAAACTATTTGTTATTGTTCTTTCTTTTTTTTTTTTCATAAAAATTACCCCCAATTTGTTTTTCTTTCCATTATTTTTGAGGGGAAATTTTATCAAGCTATAAGTATAAATTTTTCCCTTCATAAAGATCAAAAAATTAAAATTTCCTAAATTTGAAAAGAAAGCTTAAAAAAACAAGTAATTTCTCCCTCACTGGATACCATATTTTACTCAAAAAAAGGTTTAAAGAGTTTACAAAATAAGAGAATAATGCAAAATTCAAAAAATTTTTTTTTGAAATAGCTCCCATACAAGTGGAATTTTTTTTTCCTGAGCAACTATTTTCTTCATAAATTAAGTTTTAAAAATGTTACTTAAAAAAGGGAAAATTTGAGTTTTAAAAAAGTCCATAAGTTAAATTGCTTTGGGGTTATCTTTCTGTTTTTCTTTTCCCTTTTCCCCAACATTTTTAAAATTTAGACATTGCCCCCAATGTCTCCCAAAAAGTACAAAAAAAAAAAAGGGGGAAAATAGAAAAAAAAGGAAAATAAAAGGAGGAAAGAAAAACTAAAAACTTCCGGGAATTTTTAAAGTGGAAAGTCATTCAAAAGGGAAAACCCCCTTTCCCAATTTGAAAAACCCCTCAAAATACCCTTCTGAGATCATAACTTTCAACATTAAAACCCAAAACCAGCAAAAAGTCAATAGGGGGTTAGATAAAATCCAAAAAACAAAACCCCTTTTAAAGAAAAAACAAAAAGAAATGATTATCCCAAAAAAAAAAATAAACAAGTCAATTCATTAAAAGGGTTTTTACCCACAGATGATAAAAGTCCCCGCAAATAGTCAAAAAAACAATTCAGGGTTAGAAAGAAAGTTGCAAATAGTTAGGAAAAATCAGTTTTTTCATCCGTCTCAGAAACATAGTTTTAATGTCGGATTTTTCCCCAGAAACCCATTCGCTCCTTCCCTGGTCTGTGGGGGGTTTTTCCTTGTTGGAAGGGTGGAAAGAAGCTTTCCTCCCTCATTTACCCTCTGTTCCCCTATGGGTTTCGGGAGGGTTTCACTTTCTTCTTCGCTTGACTGGCACGGGAAAAGAGAACTGAATGTCTAACTTCTCCCAAAGCTTGGTTAAAGCACGATTAAAATTTTCTTCAGTCTCTTCTCCCAAATTTTTTCCACCTTAGTGATCTTTGCTTCATCATTTTTTGGTTTTTCTTTTTTTCCCCCAAAACATCCGCGATAGCTGAAAAAAAACCAGCTTGGGGTTCAAAACACATTGACGGACGGTTCAGCCCCCCTTTTGTGGTTCCCTTTTTCCCCTTTTTCCCTATCCCCTCTTCAGGCCAGGGGTCAATTGGCGGGGAAATTCCAATCGTTAATATCCGGGCCCTTAAGCTTCAGAGATCCCCCAAATTAAAATTCCTAGGTGATCAAAGTGGGTTTAGACCCAGATTTTTAAAATTTTCTAATAATTAGACCCAATGGGGAAAACCCCCCTTTGGTCCTTTCTTTGCCTGGCGCTGAAGGCAAAAAAAGCGGAAAAAAAAAAAAACCCACCAACTTGGGGGGGTTTCCAGTATGCATGGCCCCAACTAAATAAGTCTTGGCTTTAAAAGGGCCCCTTAAATTGACCCTTCCAATTTTTTTTGGGGGAGGAGCCATTGTTTTGTAGGATATGTGTACTCTATCTTTCAGTTTTTGGAGGTTTGGGGTGGGGAGAGGCCCCTGTAGGCCCCCAAATCCCATCCCAAGCCAAAAAGGGAGATAAAACTTTTTGGGCCCAACCGAAACCGGAAGGGCGCAAAAAATCAGGGGTTTGGGGAAAAACCCTCATAATGGGAGGGCCCATAGCCTTATAAAACCGTTTTGGACATCTTATGGTACTAAACCCTGGGCTAAAAACTAAAAATTTGTTTTTACCCAGCTTTCTTTGTACCTGAGATTTTGGAAGGGGCTAAAAAAGTAAAAAGGGAACTCCTGTATAAGTTTTTCTTCAACAGGAACAGGTGAAACCAGGCTCGGTCAGTAAGGCCCCCAAAAATTTTGTTAGCCCAAACCCAAAATTTTTCTCAAAATTTTCCCAATCCAAAAACCACATTGGGTTTTGATGACCTTTTTGGGAATTATATGGGGTTTTAAAAAGTTTTTACCCTTTTTCTCTCGAATATTTAAAGGGTTTCAAAGAGCTCCAGTTGGCTTAAAACTCCCCGTTTCAAATCGGCTTTTTTTCTTTTTTTTGGCAAAGTCTTGACAGGGGCATTAAAAAGGGGAAATAAGCGAAATTTGGATCTTACCAAGAAAAAAAAGGTCTAAAAACAAAAAAAAACCCATGGGTTTAAATACTTAAAAAACCCACATCGCAAAAAAGGGAAAACTCCCCCAAATTAGCTTTACGGAAGCACGAAAAAAACCATAAAAAAATTAAGGTTCCTGCTTCATCCAGGGGTTCTGGGACGGGAGTTTTATTGTGGCGTGTATATCAAAAAATTTTCCCCCCCAAAAAATTTAAAAAAACAACCCCATAAACGATCGGGGTTTTTGAAAAAATTTCCGGGGAAAATCATAAAGCCCCCATGCACAAATTGGTGTTTAAAAGGGCAAAAACCCTTAGCATGCTTTTCCAAAAAATACTTTTCCCAACCCACAAAGGCACGCTTTTTGAACAGTTCAAAAACCCTAGATTTTCTAATCCAAATGGGAGATCGAGCAATGGAAAAAAAAAAAAATTCTTAAATCGCATGAAAAAGCATCACCTTCTAGATAAAAAAAAGCCTAAGGTTTCATTAACTCCACTGTCATACACGCCCCCTTCACAGGGGAAATTTGACCTTGAGTGAGAAATAAAAGGGGGGGAAGCAAGAGAAAAGGAAGAAAAAAAAATAAAAGAGAGATTCTTCCCTTGTCAAAGAAAATGGGGGGGGGGAAACCAAAAAGGGGAATGGAAGTAAATGATGTATGAAAAAAAAAAAGAAGGGTAGTGAGGGGTTTTAATTTGAAAATGGGGGTACGGTTATCAAAAAGGGTAAAATACCCAACCCAAACGGCCCCCATACACCGGGCGTGTAATGCGCCCCGTGTTTTGGGCCCTTTAAAGCTTTTTTTTTTTTTTTTTTTTGCAAAAAAGAAAAGGGTTTATAACCAGGGGAAAGTGTTATACAAACCAGGCCCCCTCCAACTTTAGTTAAAAAACTTACCTCTAATACCCCCCGGTCGGACATACCCCAAGGGGTGCCCTGACCGTGTTGTTTCCTCTGTGGTTTGGGCCCCCCCTTTACATGGATTTGATAAACAAATTTTTCCCCTTAGCCGTTTTTCCTTGTTAAAAATTTTCCCTTGTTTACAGGGCCCAGTCACACGCCCGTGTAAATTGACCGTGTTTTACTTGGGGTTTCCCTTTTCTCTCTACACGGGGGGGGTTTACACGCCCGTGTATGTCATCCTTTGTGTTCCTAAAGGTTTAAAAAATTTTCCTTCTCTTGATTATTTCTTAAAAGTCCATCTCCTCAAAAAGTTCTTCAAAAAATCCCTCCTCAAAAAAACCTTGGAAAAAGAAAAACAAATATGGTGATAGCTAAAAACAAAAAAGGGAAAAATTCCTAATTGCATGGGTTGCCCTCCCCTTTAAGCGCTTTTGTTTTAAAGTCGTTTGCTCGACGAAATGAAAACTCCTTTTTGAAATTTAAATCACCTAATAGGGTGGGGGTCTTAAAACCCCCTTGGCCCTCTTTTCCCTTGGTCCCCAAAAAACAAAAATTTTTTGGGGCTGCCCTTTGCCTTTTAAAATGTGCCCAAACCGGGGTTGGGGTTCCAAATTTCCCCAAAACTCCATGGGGAAAGACTTTATGTACTTTTAATGGGGCCCGGGCCATCCGAAACTCAACTTGCCCCGGAAAAAAGGTTTTAGCCCCGAGGGTTTAACAAAGGGGAAAGTGAAAGTCCTAAAGGAATTTTTTTCGGGATGATGAATCCGCTGGTTTGTGATACCCCCTTCCCTTCTCTTTATAAAAGCGAGGGTTTTCATAGGCCCTCACGCGCCATTCATTTGGTTCGTTCAAATGAAAATTCCTCTTTTTTTCCCAAAAGCCTCTAGTTCCCTGTTGAGAGTCGGGATTGCCCAAAAGGCTCGATTTTTCCCAAATTCCCCTGGAAAGGGGGCAAGCTTTCCCAAACACTAGTTGGTAAGGGGTGGAAACCCAAAGGAGTTTTGAAGTTGTCCCGTAGGCCCACAAAAGATCATCCCGTTTTTTCCGGGCCAGTCCTTCGGTGGTGTCCATGTCTTTTTTTAGAAATTTTTTTTGAGTTCCGGTTTGAAAATTTTCCCCTTGCCATCGTCTGAGGATGATAGGGGGTTTTAATTTTATGGGTTTACTTTCCCTTTCCGGTTTAGACTTTCTCAAATTGCACATTAAAAAAATGTGGGTTCCCCCCTCGCTAATTAAAGCCCGTGGTGTCCCAAACCCTTTAAAAAAAATTTTTTTTAAGAATTTTCACCCCATCCCCTGGCATCATTTTGGGGGACAAAGCTTGGGCTTCTTCCCTTTTTGGCACATATCCACTGCCACGGTTATTTCTTTTTCTCGAAAGAAATTGGGAAAGGGCCCCTTGGGAAAAATCGATTTCCCCCCCACGGGCGAAAAATTCCACTCCAAAATGAAGTTTAGGGGATTTTTATCACGTTTTGATTTACTACCCAACCCCTTGGGACTTTTTCCCCAAAGTTCTTCACAAAACTGAGGGAAATTTTTTTGAATTTACTTGGCCCAAAAAAATTTCCCGGGTTCCCAAAAACCCTTTTGGGCTGTTCGATTCACACTATAATGACCGCCAGTTGGCCCGGTTTTTGACAGTGCTTCAAAAACTCTTGCCCTTTTTTCTTGGTTTCAATCGTCTAATCCCTTGATCTGCACCAAAAACGAAACAAAATGGTTTTCCCCCCAAAAATTGTGCTTTAACTCAGCAAAGAAAAAGTTCTTTTTTGAGGGTTTTTTTTAATTGGAAGTACTTTGCCCCAAAAAAGATGAAAAGCAAAATCAGCAAAAAACCCAAAGGGTCGGAAGTGTAACCCTTTTTTCGTTTAAATTTATAAAGTCCTTCCTCTGGAAAAAACATCATCAATTCATCTTCATCCAAATTTTTCCCAAAAACGGGGTTTCCCAAACGAGAAAGAGATCAGCGCTAAAAATTCTCCGCTCCCCTTTTTTTCCCCAATCTCCAAAACGAATTCTTTTGGGGAAACAAAATCCACTGAATGAGTCGGGTTTGGCATTGTTTGAAAAAAAAAACCTGGAGGTGAATTTGGGCAGTGTAAAAAAATTACCTTAGACAAAATTTTTTAAGACCGAAAATTGTCAAAAAACCAAAAAAAAAAAAGCAAGAAATTCCTTTTCGGTCGTGGTGTTTGTTCTCTTTTAGCACCTGTGGGGGTTTTTACAGTATTTTAAAAAGGTGAAAAATGCTTATCCCTCCTTTGTCCCAAAAAACCCCTCCCAAAAAAACAAAATCACTTGCATCACAAAAAAATTCAAAAAAAAGATCCCCAAAAGGGCCCCTTTTATAGGGTTTATTTGGTCAACAATTCCTTAAGCTTAATTTTTAACGCTTTAAGGGAAATTTATTGGTGAATTCCCTAAGGTTTGTCCTTTTTTTAATAAACCCTTTTCACGGACGGGCTATTTTTGAGAAGTTTCCCTTTAAAGAACCCTTTTATAAAAAACCCGCAGGGCCCAAAGGGAAAATCGAATGGCTCTTTTCTGAAGAAGGTGGTGGAAAATTTTGCAATTGTGTCCACCTTAGGGACTATCCCCTTCGATTCCCCTATGAGGGAAAATTTTTTGGGTTAACAATACCCTCCCTTTACCATGAAATGGAATTTCTCCCCAATTTAAAACCAAAAATTTTTTCTTCACATAGAATCAAAAACTCTTTTCCAAAATTATTGAGACAAGAATCAAAAAGGGAAACACCAAAGACGAGAAATCGTCCATAAAGGGCTTCCATAATGTCCTTACCAAATCCTCCAAAAAATGCCTGGGATCACCGTTTAAAAGTACCGGTTTAATTTCATAAAAATAAAAGGCATTTCGCCCCATATGCGAAAGTATAGAGGGAAAGGTAAAGGTTTTTCCCTTTTTTTAGTCCTCAGGAGCGATTTTTTGATCTGGGAAAATTTTCCCCACATATCGTCTAAAAAAACAGTTTGTATAGATGTCCTGCTAACCACTTTGATTTGGGTCCACAAAAGGGAGGGGGAAGGGGATCCCTTTGGGGTTGCCTCTTCAGCCCTCTAAAAATTTAAAAGCACACTTTTCCCTCTGTAAAAGTTCTTATAGGTATCAAATTTGTTCCTTTTATTTGGGGGGCCACAGTCATTCCCCCCTTTTTTGGGTACCACTTGTATAGGGCCTTAATCAAAAACTTTTTTAAAAAATTTGGGTTTGGGTTACCCAGATCCAAGAGCTTAATCAACCTTCTTGACCACTTCTTTCAGGGTTTGGGGTTTTAAACCCTTTTTTGGGTTGCACCACAGGTTTTTAAAAACCTCCTCCAAAAGGTCTTTTGGGTGTTTTAAAAAAAAGGATTTAAAACCCCTTTTTTTCAGATATCTTCCAAGCAAGAAACCCCTCTTGTGGTCCCTTTAAGACCCTTAATAAGCTAATTTCCCCTTTTTCTCCCTTATCAGACCCGTGAAATAATGAAGGGAGTTTAGAATCGGCCTCCAAAAAAACATATTCAAGGTTCTCAGGGGTTGCTTCAACTCAAGTTCTTTGGGGGTTTTCCCCAACCCACGGTTTCAATTTCCTTCCTCATGACCCCAAAAATTTTAAACCCCCTTTTTACAAACTCTTCCCCACCCAAACTCTCAGATGGGCTTTCACCCTTTTGGGAAACTCCCCATTTTCGTCACTTCTTTATCATTCCCCTATTTAAACTCAATTCAAGGGATCTTACACACAAATCTTGCATAACACTCATTAACCCACCTTATCAACACAATTTTGCCTTTCATATATCATCGGCCCTTTTAAAGTTTGTTTTTTTGCTACTGGGATTCTCACCACTTTGTTCATCCTCCCCCACTTAAAAAATATTCCCTCCGCCCACATCAATCAAGCTCTTGCAGTGGCCACAAATGGTCGTCCCAGATCAGGGGGACCCCACATCTTTCATTTTATCGGGTTACAAAAAAAAAGGGAAGATAAAGGTTTTTTCCTTAAACCAAAGGGAAGTCCCCCAATGGGTTCCCCTGGGAAATTGATCGAGCGATAGAAAGTTGCAGACCATCCCTCGTTTGCTTTGGCTCCCCAAGTTCGTTGCTTGAAAAAGATATGGCATCAGGTTTATGCTCGGCCCCGGGGATCCACCAAAAACCCCTCCATCGGTTGTTCACCTATTAAGCATGGAATAGTGGAAAAAACCCCGGGTCCCTTTAGCTTTTGGGCAACTTGTTTTGCAAAATTGCCGAACACTCAGCTCCAAAAAAATGCCCGTAGAAATATCTTCCAACCCTTTTTTTTATTCAGAGCAAAAACCCTTTTGGAGTTTCGCATACTTGGGCATTGCGCAAGAGCTTCCCCAAACGGTTTTTGTTGTATGTAATTGGTTTTTTTTTTTTAAAAAAAGTTTTGAAACTTTCCCAAGTGCCTTGATCCTTATCCTTTTCAGCCCGGGGTATGGGGAATTGGAAAGGCCCTTTTATGGGTTTAAAAAATGGATGCTTTTAAATTTCCCCTTTTTAAAAACTCTTTTTTCTTTGATCTCCTCAGGGCCCCTTTTTCTTCTCAGCACCCCCTTTTTCTTTTTTTCGCAACCCCTTTTTCAAGGTAACCCTTGCACTCCAATAGGGGTCGATTGGGGAAATTTCCCTTTCCGCTCCTTAAAAGTCACTGCCTTTACCTGTTTTTCCCCAGGAGGGTTCGGTTGTTTTCCAAAGGGAAAGGGTCCTTGGGTCTTTTGAAAGCAATTTTTTCTATTGACCCACCTGAGTTTCCAAGTTATGAATGGAGCCCCATGATTCCTTTTGAGTGCCTCTGTGGATATTGGCGTTGCTCGGTGTTTTTGGGTGAACTTGGAGATCATTTTCCTCTTGTTGGACTTCTTTTTTTGGAAAGGTGGGTGGAGGAGGGGTTTTTGGGAAACCCGGGCAGGTTTCATTTTCCCCGGGGGGAAAATTTTTGATTACTCATGAAAAAATTGGGTGATTGCAAACCCAAAATTATAGGTGTTGCTGTAAGGGTTTTTTTTTGGGGCCTTGTAGGGGGTTTTTTTAATAATATGCTCTGTAGTCCCCTTGGGGCCCTGAAATCGGTTGATAATTTGGTTGGATAATATAGGGGGGGGTGCAGATATCCCCCAATTTCCCCTCGACTTTTATAGGGTAGGCATCGACCTTTGCCCCAATGGTGGTCATCTTTTTTTCTTCATGAACCCTGCCCCCCTCTCGGGTTTTGCCCCTGGCGTTTCTCCATTGTTGGGGGTTTTTTTGGCCCTTTTTTCTTTAAACAAATTTTAAAGTCTCTTAGGAGTCTTTCATCAAATGTTTCCCCAAACAAATAGCTTTGATGGTTTTTTTCGCCGGGGGATAAACAAAACCCCCTTATAGGGAAAATTGGTGGTGTGGGCACCCCTAAGCAAGTCCTTAATCGCAACCAAGCTTCATGGAGTGGCTCATTTTCCAACTGAAGGAACGATGTGATATCATTCCTCAACCTGGCAGTTTTAGAAGGCGGAAAGTAATAGTCCAAAATGTTTCTGCCAGCTGGGTCCAAGTCGTGATGGAGTCCCGGTCCAAAGAACTGAACCACTGTCCTCGCTTTTCCTCTCAAAGTGAAAGGAAACAGACGCAACTTTAGTGCCTCATCGGACACCCCGTTCTGTTTAACGGTAACATAAATGTCTAGGAACATCTAAATATGAGCATGGGGGTCCTCATCAGGTAATCCATCAAATTGGCATTGATTGTAGATCATATTCATTGTAGAGGCCTTGACTTCAAAGTTGTTGGCCTCTATTGCAGGCATCACTATACACGATCCGGTACTACCCAAAGTAGGCCTAGCGTACTGAACCATGGTCCTACGTTCGTCCGCCATTGCTTCAATATGAGATTCGCTGCTGTTCACTGATTGACTGTTCTTATCTACTGAATTCTCACTCTCACTCAGCAGCAATTCCTCTTCACTCACAGTAGGTTCAGCACTCTTTAATTTCCTTCTGACTGTCCAATCAATCTCGGGGTCGAATTCAAGGAGTTTAGAAGAAGAGCTCATTGTCATAAACTGCAAAGAAAACCAATTTAATTAGTTCCCTTTATAAGAAAGTAAAACCAAGGATAACAAATGATAAGAGAAGAAATGGTCGGATTAGTCAGCGTTTAGTGTTCTTAATATCGCCGATCCCCGGCAACGGCACCAAAAACTTGTTGATGATATCGCAATCACACAAATTAAAATCCTTTTTACTCCGACTCTTCCTTGCGATCAATTAGGCAAGTGCACCTATCGATTACAATAGTATAGAGTTTAAGCACAGATATCGTTCCCTCAGGGATCTACAAGTACTAATACTAACCTCAAACCGACTATCTAACCGCACAATTTCGAGTGAATTGATTTAAACCAAATTACCTAAATTAAACTAAATTATCTAATAGAACTGAAATCAATGAATATCAAACAATGAGTTAAATTATCAAATCCAATGTTTCAACGCATACCCTACTCTTACTACTCATCTAATTACTATGCAACTTCAATCCTTAGAAAACTAATTAATGAATGCTGATTACCTCTGATCCGCGGGGCATCTAACACTAAGTCAATGTTTCTTCCAAAATCACTAACTCCTAATTCTAACCGATTAACAAAGATCCCTCTTTTATTAACAACAATCAGAATTGCATGACTATACCACAACCCTCAATTAGATTAAATCATTATATCCAATCTAATATGGAAAACTTATGCTTTCTATCCATAGATTGCATACAAGCCTTTTCATCCAATGTATGATCTATTCAAACAAGAGCTTTTCCAATCAACTTATCAGAAATCAATGTAATCTAATGCTGGCCAAACATCAAATCAACAATATATAATAAACAACATAGATGAAATCAGAGATGCTCAATCGTCATTAATTTTGCAATAAACCCAATGTTACATAGTAATCAGACTTTCGTAAGATCCGGGTATGAAATAATTAGCTACACATGGTTCTCAAGGAATAACAAAACGAAATAATCAAATCCATGTGTGAAACCCTTCTAGAATTAAAGCTCGAAAATTCCTTTTACTGCTGTTGTTCTCCAAAATTCCAGGATGTGTTTTTTGCCTTCCTAAAAAACTTTCTCTCTCTTCAAAGACGACTATTTATACCTAGGGTAGCTTCCTCTCTGGCGTGTAGAAGATATCCTTCAAATATGGACGAAAGATTTAAAGATATCTTTCCTTCGATAGATACACGGTCATACTACACGGGCGTGTAGATAAACCGTGTATCTCTCTAAATCAGTGAACTCTGGGCGTGTATATCCTACACGACCGTTTGTAATAGTCGTGTATTCCTCTGTCTTCTTTGTTCTTCATACACGGTTGATTACACGGGTATGTATTCCAACCGTGTACTAGTCTGTCCTGAAAACTCTTCTTCCACGATGATACACGGTCGGATACACGGGCGTGTATCCTAACCGTGTAGTCTCCCGATTCCTTCACACGTCCGTTTGTAAAACCGTGTGACTTCCTTTAACTTCAAAGCATTCCCTTTTTACTTGCTTTTATCTCCAATTCGTCTTGAATTTAAATACTTTTCATCAAATCATCCTTTTCCACACCTGAACATGAAATATAAATCAATTAAGCATCATAATCCTATATTTTCACGCCCAATTATTCAAAAATTGACTTAATCATCTCCAATTATAAGAGTTAAAATAGATTTATCAAGGGGTCCCTTTAAAACCTGGTCACTTAGGCGATGACCCTAGGATGTGCCGACTCAGTGGACTCACAATAACGAGAAGGGCGGAAAGGAAAAAAAAAAAATTTAGTACCTTAATGAAAGCCAGGTTGATTTGCCTAAACACACTTAAAAGCACATCCAAAGGACGTAAGAAAAACTATCTCAAGTCAAGGCAAAATCGGATCAAAAAATGACACTTTTCAAATGAACCCTAATGATGAAAAGATGAAATTCAAACAACCAATGATATAATCAGAATACTTCAATGAAAATTCCTTCTAACAACACTCTAATTTCATGTAATCCACGCAAATGAAGCCTCAATTTGACAAAGAAAAATCATAACAAAACAATCCCTTTCCAATGGTGAAAATCACGTTATCAAGGAAATCCTTAAAGATGAATTGGATCAATATGATAATTCCTTCAAATAATCACAAGAATTCGTGAATAACAACAAGGATATCTGACCAAGAAATATCTCAATTCAACCCTAGATATGACACACTAGAGAAGAAAAGAAATCACAACAAAATGAAATTGATATAACTCACAATTTCAAGATGTTGCACTCGCCACAATTTCAACTTCTTGGGATTGAAATTGATAAGAGAATTTGGAATTAGGAAAACCCTAAGCCCTCTCACGAAATGTGAAGTGTTTGTTCTGCAAAATAAGCCTCCTCAAACCCTCTCTTAAGCAAGTATTTATACTTGCTACTCCTAGGGTTAAAAAGTGCTAAAAATTACAAGTTTGCCACTTTTAAGGTGGCTAATCCTAAATGAAAATTACAAGGAAATAAAAGTGTCCCTAAACCAAAATACAACCAAAATAGTTCATAAAAAAAGAAATATATAAAAGAAATGGTCTTCAAGATGCCGGTCTTCTATAGGATCCATCGGCCCAACTCATCGCCGGTTCAGGTTGGTCCATAGATAACCCACAAGCTGAGTCTGAGTGAGTTTGTCCATCGCCCTATAAAATATGATAAGTGTGCCTGTTGGAAAACACAATACAAGAATAATAGAAAAGAGGTTAATATATAAATAATTCCGAGGTCGATCTGCTCAAAATGGGCCCTCAACGCCAAGATTTGAATTCCTTTGGTTCTTGCCCTAATGATAGGTCTTGTCGGATTTTTATTCTTATCATCTCCTCGGGCCTCAAAAAGATTTGTCCTCAAATCTGGCAGATCAAATGCAATGGAGACTTTGTTTTCTCCTAGCAATCCATCTGAAGAAGTATCTCTGCAGAATCCCAATATCTGAAATGCTACAGGTGGTGATTGTTTTCTCTCCACCATTTCCAGGATATATCTCGTATGTAACACAAATAATGACCCATTATCCACTAAAGTTACCCCTGTATCAACCTGTTTTGCTGAAACCGTTTCCTCCTTTTCTAACTCATCTGTATGTTGCTCATCCTCATGGTCTTCTAATGGTTGGCCCAACTGCTCATTACCCTCTAAAACCTCTGAAGGTGAACATAACTGTCTCTGAACAGTCTGGCTCTCTGGTGGTCTGCTCGTCTGACTATGATCATCAGGATCCTCTGAAGGTTGGCACATCGGTGTCTGAAAAATTTTATGCTCTAAGGGTTGGCTCATGTCACTAGAGCCCTCAAGAACCTTTGAAGGTTGGCATACCTGTGTCTGCACAGTTTGGTCCTCTGATGGTTTGATCATGTGGCTATGATCCTCAAGATTCTGTGATGGCTGTTTTATTTGTCTTTGCATCTCCTGGACCTCTGATGGTGACATAGGGTTCAATACTATACGTTTTCCATCTTTTTTGAACATATAAGTATTTCTATACCCATCATGTAATACCATCCTATCATACAACCATGGTCTACCAAGTAATATATGGGATGCACAAAGAGGAAGAATATCACATTCAAGCTCATCATAGTACTTGTCCCCTATACTGAAGGGTACCCTAGCCCTTTGGGTCACACAAAGACTATCCTGATCATTCAACCAATGTAATGTATAGGGTTTAGGATGTGGGATAGTTTCAAGTTTCAACTTCGATACTAATGATGTAGCTACAACATTAGTACAACTACCACCATCAATAATAATTACACAAGTTTCCTTGTACCCTACAAGAAGTATGGAACAAGTTTTCTCTTTGTCCCTCATCAATAGTTTGAAAAGAAGTCATGTCCCGATGCAATATATTAGCATAATGAAACATTTCACTAGACATGATTGTACTCAAATCCAACAATACAATAATTATCTTCACACTTCCAAGGTTCAAGTACACAACCAAACCACAAATGAAGTATACTCAACTACTTTCAAGTAGTTAGAATTAAATTCAACAACAAGTGTTTAAGTAACTAGTTCAATTACTTTCACACATTTAATGACTTGTTTGAATTTTAAATTCTACTACTCACTTTCCTTATTCTTGCCACGGTTTACACTCACACTTTATCTTAATGTGCAGCACCTTACTCCACACAACTCCACAAATTTACACCACCACACACACCTCACTCCTACACGGTGCAACAAATTCACTACAACTCTACTACACGTTGTAACCTTTTTTTTTTTTTTTTTAGACACTCTTACATACAATACTTCAAGGTGTACACGTCCTTGCCACTACACAACTCCCATTCACAACATAAACCACAAGCAATGGCAGCAACAAAATTCAAATTTGAAATCACTCCATTAAATGCAACCTTCTCCACAAATGGTAAAAAACAATTCAAATTCAAATAACACTTATTCAATGCTACTCAATGAATTGCTCTCAAACTTAAAGAAGGTATTTGAATTTCAAATGGATGCTTATCCTTCCACACACTTCAAATCTGGAATTTTCAAATGCTCCAATTCCGAATTGCACAAGGATTCACAACACTAATTGCAAGCCTTCCTCAATTGGTAACAATGAATTCAAATACATATAGCAATCATTAACTCCCACAACTTAATTGCATATGTTTTGAATTCAAATAATTCCTTACTAATCAAAACTCAATGCAATCTGCAAATTGTACTCCACCAATTCAGAATTACACAATGGAATTCAAAGCAACAAACTACAACATCTTCCTCTACGCTACAACAAGCCACGGCAAGGATTTTGGTAAGTTTTGCAAGTTCCAAAAATTGTTGAATTAAACAACACTTGATACTTCTGCCCTTCCACGAAAATTAGTGATTAAAAAATGATGCAACAAGCTTCCCAAACCAACTCCAACAAAAAGCAAAATAAACTCCAAGACAAGGTAATTTCACAAGCTCAAAACCACAGCAATCAACACAATTGCGGTTTTCACTAAATTAACCCTAATGGATGATCAACTCCATGAAATCAAATGAAACCAATTCCCTTCTCTCAACATGTGCTCTGATACCAAAAAGATGATGTGCCTAAACACACTTAAAAGCACATCCAAAGGACTTAAGAAAAACTATCTCAAGTCAAGGCAAAATCGGATCAAAAAATGACACTTTTCAAATGAACCCTAATGATGAAAGGATGAAATTCAAACAACCAATGATATAATCAGAATACTTCAATGAAAATTCCTTCTAACAACACTCTAATTTCATGTAATCCACGCAAATGAAGCCTCAATTTGACAAAGAAAAATCATAACAAAACAATCCCTTTCCAATGGTGAAAATCACGTTATCAAGGAAATCCTTAAAGATGAATTGGATCAATATGATAATTCCTTCAAATAATCACAAGAATTCGTGAATAACAACAAGGATATCTGACCAAGAAATATCTCAATTCAACCCTAGATATGACACACTAGAGAAGAAAAGAAATCACAACAAAATGAAATTGATATAACTCACAATTTCAAGATGTTGCACTCGCCACAATTTCAACTTCTTGGGATTGAAATTGATAAGAGAATTTGGAATTAGGAAAACCCTAAGCCCTCTCACGAAATGTGAAGTGTTTGTTCTGCAAAATAAGCCTCCTCAAACCCTCTCTTAAGCAAGTATTTATACTTGCTACTCCTAGGGTTAAAAAGTGCTAAAAATTACAAGTTTGCCACTTTTAAGGTGGCTAATCCTAAATGAAAATTACAAGGAAATAAAAGTGTCCCTAAACCAAAATACAACCAAAATAGTTCATAAAAAAAGAAATATATAAAAGAAATGGTCTTCAAGATGCCGGTCTTCTATAGGATCCATCGGCCCAACTCATCGCCGGTTCAGGTTGGTCCATAGATAACCCACAAGCTGAGTCTGAGTGAGTTTGTCCATCGCCCTATAAAATATGATAAGTGTGACTGTTGGAAAACACAATACAAGAATAATAGAAAAGAGGTTAATATATAAATAATTCCGAGGTTGATCTGCTCAAAATAGGCCCTCAACGCCAAGATTTGAATTCCTTTGGTTCTTGCCCTAATGATAGGTCTTGTCGGATTTTTATTTCTATCACAGGTTGACATGGGCGAGCTTTGATCCCTCGGAAGAGTGAAGTCTCACTCTGCTGTCAATTAAGGCAAATAAAAAAAAAATGTGAATATAAGACAATTAGTGAAATAAAGACTAATTTAAAAGGGAGAAATTCAAGGAAAAAAATGAATACCATATGCTTTCACTTTTTGTTATCTTGTTTAGAGAAGTAAAATTGAGGGAGATTATACTTGCTAATAACCAATGAAGTTTAAATGAATGTTTTTCCTTATGGACTATGTATTTTTCTTTTGATTGTTAAACACTGGGATTAAAAATCTGTTTTATTTAGATTAACTACTAAATTTCAACTAGATATACTAGTTACAAGTTTCAGTATGGTCAGAACAATGGGCACTAGAAGTTCAATGACAGATTTCTCTTGTTTAATTCAATTATTTTTCTTGAGGACAAGCAAAAGTTCAAGTGTGGGGATGTTGATAAGATCACATTATACTTATATTTTCTTTTGGATTTATATTAAATTTATTTCAATATTATAAGAAAATATAAAGAAATGATATTTAATGGTGTTTATTGTGAAAATTCAGGTTTTGAGGACCTAAAAGTAAATTACAAGATAATTGGAGGAGTTTTTCACAAAATTGAAGAAGCAAGTGGAGGATTGCATTGAAGGCCGCCGGCCTACTACCAAAGGCCGCCGGCCTACATTAAACCGGCATCAAAACACATCAAAGCTGCCGGCTTTGAGCCGGCCTACATTGTTCCTCGGATATCCATTGCGAAAATCTCTCCAAAATCGTATCTTAATTAATTTGCTGACTCAATTCCTCATCAGATCAGCCTTATCCTCCTCCTCTTTGGATCTATAAATAGACCCCTTGTGTGAACCTTGAGATCATCCTTTGTTTTAGAATCATTTGTTTTAGCATCCTTGTTATCATCCTTTGTTTTAGCATCCTTGTTATCATCCTTGGTTTTAGCATCTTTTGTTTTAGCACCCTTTGTTTTTCTTTTGAATCATTAGAATTCCCTTAGAAACTTTAGGATTTTATATTCTCTTTAATTCTTTTACATCTCATGTTATTCCAAAGTTTAGTTTGAAGAAAGAATGTTATTTTGCTGAAGTTTGCTTTCAATTGAAGAATTCTAGGAATCATTTCGGAAGATTGAAGTTCTAACAAACTCTTAAAGACTATAGCAATTGTTTCATTTACTTTATTTTCTTTTATGCCATTATTAGTTTATTCTTGTTATTCAATATGAATTCCATTGCACCTATTTATTTCAATTGTTCTTATGCAATCTACTCCATAATGTTCTAAATCATCCTTGTGGGAAACATGATGAAGCCATAATTCAAACTAAAATGATTATTGTATTCATGTTATAGGACATATAGATATACGGAATTTTCATATAAGAAGTCCTGCTATGAATTGTATTTTGTAATTGTAAATGACTCGAAAGAGAAATTTAGGTTTTATCAGGAATTCCTAAGTAAGATTTAATAATTCATGCGGAAGCAGCATTATTGAATTTTATTAGAAATTGACCTAAGTGTTTCATGCAATATTTTTATTAAATTTTTCACTAAGGGATTAGGAGAAATTATTGTAAAGATATTACGCAATCATATAATTGGGAAATTTATGATTGTGAATTAGAATCATCCATTGATTTAAATTAGTGGGAGCTATTAAATCAAATTGGGGTTATGATACTTTAAAACTTGATAAAGGATTAAGGTTTTGTCAATTTCTTGTGAAAATCCATATAGCTATGAGTTATTATAACATTAAGGCAATATGATTAGTAGAATTAGGGTGGATTCTATTTCCCACCATCAATTCATCATTTTTCAAACACAATTCCCTTTTTGCGCATTTAGCATAATTCATTCACATTTGATCTCATCAAATATCATTGCCTAAATAATAGTAGAAATTGATATAGGTCTATTACTTAATCAATCTTCGTGGTTCGACACTCTTCTCTCACTATATTACTTGATCCGATCCGGTACACTTGCCGGTATTTATTCACGCTCATTTTATATCTCTTTTTGCGTGGATCACTTACCCCCCATCAACTTCTCTTTTGCAAGTTAAGCTTAAAGTTGAGAATAGGCCAAGAACCAAGTGATGACAATTTCAAAGTCAAATATCGAAGAACTAGTATAAGTTAAGAACCAAGAATTCAAAAACACATATATTCTTTCCTTTCAAAATCTATTTTCCTTTAAACTTACTTGAACTTAGACTTCTTTTGGATTGTGACTACCAAATTTTACAATTTAGTGGGGGATGCTAATTCTCTACAGTTTTAGTGATTGTGAATTACCAATCTCCTTAGTTATTCTTATATAATAATTAGTTATATGTATTACAACTAAAGGAGACTTAGCTAGAGTCTTGCAAACTCTAACTTGCAAGATGGTTTTCGCATCACAGGTATATACAAGATGTGATAACTTTTAGTGAAAACTACTAGGCCCCATTCTGGGGCATAACAAGAATCCCTATTCGATTGACTTTTTTGGGGCATCCAATTAGAAACATAGGTTACTATAATCATAGAAGAATCTAAGCTCTTATCCAAATAGCAACTCTTGGGCATCTAATTAGCACATTGAAGTCTAGCCTAGATGCCTTGTTTTTAACTTTATTTAATTACTATTTTGTCTTTATTTCCTTAAACTATTTAAAGGGATTTATTTAGTTATATTGGTTTAGAATTGTTTAGACTAAAGCTTTACACTTATTAGGAGAATCTTCTCTAATCTCTTCATGTGCCTATCAATCTAATTAGTTGGATTATAGTGAACCTTGATTATTAGATTACCATGAACAATATTAGCATCTATTAAGCTCTTTCATTGTTTTATGTGATTGTGAGTAATATTGCTCTTAAAATCAATCCTAGTTCATTTTGTTGCTTAGTGTTTAATATCTAGTTAGCAATTTGTTTATATCCTTCAACTTCCTTTACATTAAACAAATAGAAGCCCATAAAAAATAGCTATTTTTGCACTAAATATAAGAAATCCCCAAAATACAATTACATTGAATTCGAACTTCCTCGTAATTAGTTGATCTATTAAATTTTACATAAATTATGGAGTATTTTGAGTTTCAAATTATTTTGGGGCTATATATATATTATGCAAGACTCTTGATGCCTCACACATGCTACTAAGGAAAGCTTATATTTTACAATATCTCATTTAATTAGATATTGTAATTAACTATATCTATAGGATTCTCTCTATTAACCATTTCATTTACTTATATTAATTTTCTTAATTAAGGCCTTTAATTTGCTACTTCAATTATTGTACTTCACACTTACGTATATTCATACTTATGATTAATGAAAATAATATAGAATACAAAAAATTGATTTGTGTTATCAAAGCTTAAAGTCTCTTAACTGAGAAAGCCATTTTGTTTTTCTTTCATCAAGGCTACTAAAAAACATTACCACTTCTTCCATTGTACTAGCTAATACAACCACACCTCTCTCCTCTATTCCCTATAGCCATCCACATATTTTCCACCAGTTACCATTGAAATTCAATTTTGCAAACTATCTTTTGTGAAAAATGCAACTTACTCTACTATTACGAGTTTATAATTTAGTTAAACACATTGATGGCTCTTTATCTACTCCATTACCATAGGAGGATGACAAGCTAAAATCAAAATAACTACTTTGGTTTCATAATGATCAATTGGTTTTCGATTAGATTGTTAGTTTAATCTTTAAACCCTTGCTTCAATAGATTATTGGTGCTAATACTACATATGTAGCATGGCAAAAACTTGCCACTACATACACTTCTAGCTCTAAGGCATAAGTTGGACAACAACAAAAATAATTAGCTAGTCTTTGATGTGGCAATGATTCAATTACAGTCTATGTTCAATGAGGTAAACTCATGGATGATCAATTGGTTACACTTGGCAACCATCTTATAGATGACGATCTTGTGAATCACATCATGGATGCTTTGAGTTAACATATCAACCTGTAATACACTAGCTAAATACATATATACACATAATTATAATTATTAAATAATTATAAAAATATAGGACTAAGGTCAATGAAATTAATAAAATAAAAATACACGGCCAATTAGGTCTTTTCCTGGATGGACTACAAAAGCCGTGCTAACCTAAGTTTACTTCTTTTCCCTCATTTGTGCAATTGTAAATAGAAACCTAAGAGAGAATCTTACAAGGACCTACAAGTGACTTACAAGAGAACCCACAAGGCTAATCCAAAAGCCAATAGGTAAGGCTTTTAGTAATAAAAAAGGTTTTATTTTAATGATGAACATATACATATAAAATGATTTTGGTATGTTAATAGAGATCGAATCAAAGGATAGGTTGAAATGAGCATAGGATTAAATGAATTGAAGGATTCTAACCATAATTTGAATCAAGTAAGTGCACAAGACACTAATTTACATTAGAATTAGCAAATGCACGCATCAATTAGGTTTAGAATCATATAAATTAGGCATAGGAAAAATTTGGAGAAAAAAAATAAAGGTTTGTGAAGAACAAGGTATACATAATCAATATGTACCTATGTACCTACCCATGTAGAATCATGAGTGCTTACATGGATAAAGGACATGCCTATGTACTTAATCATGCTAAAATTATAAAGTTCTCAAAAAGGTACATGGATGGATACACAACCATGTACTTAGGCATGCTGATTTAGCAATTTACATAGAAAGGTACACAATTAGATACACAACTGTATACTTAAGTGTGCATAAATCAATTTTTATACAGAAAGTTACACGGCCTTTAGCACGATTGTACTCTAGCCTGTGTTCCTCTACACAACTTCTTACATGACCTTGTTGTCTAAGAACACCACCAATTTGATTCTATTTCATTTTATTTCAATCATAAATTACAAGTTAAGCATAACCAAATATTTAGGAAGGGGATAATATAATTAGAATATACCTAATCAATTAGTAAACCTAGATTACATGTAGGATAGAGGTAAGTGTAGTTCTTTGTAATTAAACAGGTTTACATCCTTTCCTTAGAGATGCAAGAGACTATAGTACAAACATCTTTCCCAATATATGATTACCTTGCTTTGCTGGTTGTGATTGTTAGGTAGTTGTTTAATGATTTTTAGTGTTAATGAATTTTAAATGTTATATGAACTTAATGGTGTATGTTCCTTATGCTTGGCTCAACTTAGGGACTCATAATGGTAATTCCTAGGGGACACCTTAATGATCAGTATGCCATGCTGTCCCTAGTGGAGTTGTATACTGAAATGATTTGAGGTAGATTAAGGTTAGATGGGGCCTGTAGTGGGTAGTTTCCACTAGGATTATATATATGTAAATATTGTATGCATATTGGGGTCATGAGTAACCTATATTGCATGTTGATTAAATGATGATAAATAACTTAATGAATTAATGTGTTATAGATTACTACTGCATAGATGCATGTGATATTGTAATTGTGTGACATGTGTATGTTAGTGCGGTATTCACGTATTGAGCTTAGGCTCATCCCTTTTTATTTTTCAGTTGCAAGTGAAAATGACGAACACATAAATTATGATTAACATGGGAACTTAGTGAGACATTATGTGGATGAGAATGGGAAAGAACATTGTTACTATGTTTATGAAGAATGATAGGAAATCAACAAAGAACTTTTGATGGAACTTTAAGCTATTGAATTGAGAATATGGAGATAGTTACTAGATTCTTATTTATTTTAATTATTATATGAAGATAGAGGTTTATCTTGGTTTCAATTTAGGATTATTTGCATTGGTTTAAATAATGAGGATTGGAATGACTCACCTAAGAGTCAATTGTTTCTTCCAATGAGTGGAGATCACTAGGTTTAAAATTTGTTTGGAGATTTAAAGCCTTAACATGTCGTTATGTAGCAATGACACATGATGAGCTATGATGTCTTAGGTTTTAGGGCATTACACAACCATTTGTGTGTCTCTTAAAAGAACATTTAGATTCTATCTCATTTGATGACCTTTATGGTTTTCTTTTTAGAAAAAAATACCCTTCCAACATGATGTTATTCCTTCGAATTCCCTCAATGCATTCGCTAATTTTGGAGTAAGTTTAAAAATTGTTAAGGCTGTCATGCTTCGCTTTAAGTACTCTACGTCATAACCCACTATGATTGCCCAATCCCCTGTTAAGCAACCGCGAAGCGTCTCATCTCAAGCATCGTGCCTATTAATCACAATATAACATTCTTGCTCAACAAAGGCATTCAACAACTATATTATCACAGGGCCTCTAATGGGTCCCATTACACAACCACAAGTACACACCAAGATCCTATTAGATCACTTACAGGCATTTACAGCTATTACAGGATCAGTCTAGCAATATTTACATCAATCTAGTCCTCATGTTCCTTCCTACGAACCTTGGCCTTAGTTAAACAAACAGTACTTACCTTGGTTCACTGCTTCATAAGGAAATTTTTGTAGTCACAACTTGTAAGGCAAAATCTATAGGAGGGTAAGGTAAAAGCTTAGTGAGATACGGTGGAATTTCTTAATGTTACAACAAACACAAACAATTTCAAGTAAGTTGTCAAAATAATGCTATGCATGAACAATCATATGAATGTAGCATCTCACGTGGTTTTCCGGTAATCAACACGAAGTCTAGGGTTTACACCCCCTTAACCTTAGGTTAGGGATTCTGAAGCCACCATTAGAGCCTGGGTCTTACACACAAATTAATTACTCTTATCATTTTATATGACTGTGTCTTAGCTTTAGCAGTCTAAGCACAACTGTCTCTTATACACTGAGCATTTACACACCATCAAGAGACAGGTTGAACTTGGAACTGTTCAGCCAACAACCAAGGAAACATTACAAATACATATGCAATCATCCCCAGCAACTACCGTGTAAGCATATATATATACATGTTGATGCAGTAGCCAAACATCACACACACACGCCATTTAAACAAAGGAAAGAAAAAGACGCCAGCCTTCTAACGAACACAACATGTGCCGAGGATGTATATATATATATATATATATATATATATATAATATATATATATGGCCATTTGCTTAGTCAGCAAGAAAGTTTCCACGTGCACATGCACCAAGGGAGGAATTTCAACTCGCCCAGCTCAGTCACAACACGAAGACATATATATTTATATAATATATATCCCTCCTGGAGATATTTGGAGTCTGGTTTCCTCACGCCTAACATTCTACGCATATATACATATATATATAATTTTGCCAGCCAGTGACATATAGAGGCATACATAACACGGCCTAAATTTGAAAACCCTTAACGTAATTAGAACATAGAAAAAAAACAATATACTCATAACAAACACCCGTAATACAACAATAATACACACAAATACAACACGTCATAGAATCCTACTCACTTGAGTCTCATTTTCTTTAGTTTTAGTCAAAGTAGTCTTCGGGTATTTTCGAGTTGAAATTTTCTTCACCTAAAAAAATTAGGGAAAAATACATTATTACATACTATTCATGGTCTAAATCGCCCTATTTAGTGTTTTTCTAGCTATTACAACTAGTTTTAGGCTAAATACTAATTTTTACACCAATTTGATAGTTGTACCTAACTTTGAGAAACTAACTCCGTTTCTCAAAAAATTAGTCTAGTTGAGTTGCACTCACCTCGAAGAACATGTTGGTAGTCTTGGATCATCAATTGGAGGTCATATGTGTGAGATGAATTTTTTTGTTCGTTTTTCCTTTTTTCTTTTCTCTCTGTTTTCTTCTCGTCAACATAGGACCTCTATCATCTACTTCCTCGCCTCTGTTTACTCCCCTTTTCTCTTTTTCTTTTGCTTTTTGTGGTCATGGGTCCTCCACGGCTCGTATATATATGTGTATATTATTATTATTAATATTAATATTATTTCATATTTTATTATGGTTAGGGTTTAAAAATTCTTGGTGTCTCTTTATACACATGACGATATTGTAGATTTTGAAATTTTAGTATTTTATTAAGAAACTTTACGTTTAAACTAATTGACTACTTCAAGCATAAATATTTACTTGAAATTTTTATTTGACAACCTTACATCTAAAATTTTAATTTATCTTATTGTTAGCCTAATATCATTTGCGATTTATTTTTCAAGGAATTTACTCTTCTAATTTAGTTTCTTTTTTTTTTTGTAATCAATATTCGAGTCTTTTAGTAATTTCTTTTTTTCTATTCTAATGTTAAACACTATGGGTTTTTGTGGGTTCTACATTTTCCCTCCTTAAAAATGTTTTGTCCTCAAAACTTTAGGATGTACCTAGTTCTCCAAAGAGTCAAGGATATCTTTCCCTTATCTTATCTTCCTTCTCTTAGGTAGCCTCTCATTTTGAGTGTCGACTCCACTGTACCTTGATGAATTGAATGGTCTTGTTGCACAATTCTCGAGTTTAAGTATCGAGAATTTGAATAGGATATCCTCGATACGTCAAGTTTGGCTGAATCGTCAGGATGTCCATCTCGATGGCTCAGTTAAGGTCTAAGATGTGCTTCTAGAGTAACGACACATGGAAGACATCATGAATCCCTGATAGTTGAGGAGGCAAGACTAAACAATAGGCTACTTCTCCAACTTTTTCCAATACTTCTTATGGCCCTACATATCTAGGACTTAACTTCCCTTTCGTTCCAAATTGTCTTACCCCCTTAATTGGAGTGACCTTTAAATAGACTCGTTCCCCTAGTAGGAACTCAATCTCCTTCTCTTCAAATCTGCCCAGCTCTTTTGGCGATCTTGAGTTTCCTTCATTCGCTATTTAATGGTAGCAACCTTGTCTATTGTCTCTCGCAGCAAATTTGGCCCAATTGTACAACGTTCGTTCTCATCCTAATATAATGGAGATCTACATTTCTATCCATATAGGGCTTCATAAGGGGCCATTTTGATCAAGGAGTTAATGAGGATCAACTAGCATCACAAAGGAAGGAACCGAAACATCATGATCTATTACATGGTATTGGAGGCTCGATGACTCGAGCTAGAGCTAAAAGGATGAATGAAGCTCTACAAGGACTAGTCATGGACTTACAAGCCAGGGAGTCAAGCTACACAAAAGAAAAACATACATGTGTCAACTTGATTCACGTGACCATGGAATGATGAAATAATTTAGGGACATTATATATTTGTGAAGACCGCTACATTAGAAGATACATTCAGTTTTGTTAATGTTCATTTTTATTGTTGGTTTGTTTTCCATGTTATTTAGTTGCCTACTTGGTGACACATGTATCAGGATAGAATAGGCAATTTAGAATTTCCATGTTGTAAGGTTTTTTCCATGTTGTATGCGTGCTATATATACAGTGCAAGGGAGCCGGCCAAAGACACTTTCGATATATGAAAAACGCAACCTTTTCATAGGAAACAATGGAACCTCTTATTGTTCTTTTGCAAAAGAACTTTTCCATAGAATTCTTAATCGAATTACTAGGAATACCTCTTGAAAACTTAGGTATTAGTCAACAGGTTTTATTGAGGTCTAATTATGCAACACTTATTTAAGATGATTGATAAAGGCATATTTTACTCATAATTCATTAAGCAATTTACGAGTATTCATTATTGATTTTAGAGAAATCACAAGGAAATG